>PISW01012906.1:0-29388 GCA_004023785.1 Mungos mungo | reverse complement strand
CCACCGATGCCCCTGCCCCGCCCCCAGCCCCTGGCGCCCCCCAGTCTGCCCCCTGCCTCACCATCGGGCTCATGGAAGGGGAGCCACACAGTACTTGTCCTTCTGCGTCTGGCTTACTTGACTTTGCATATTGTTTTCAAGGTTTCACTAAAGTCCCTTTTTATCATTATCTTATTGGATATTATTAAGCCAACATGGACGTTTGGCTCAGGCCCCTTGGAGATGCTCGCCCGTGGCCGCCGGAAGTTGGACAGCCCCTCGCCCAGCCTTTTCTCCCAGACTTCCCGTGGTCTTCACCAGCTGCACCCCTTTGCCCTCTTCCAGAGATAACGAGTTCGAGAGATAAAGATAGTTCTATGATGTGTTATTCTAAACGTAGGGCACGTCCTCTAAACAGTCATAGGCTGTTAGAACTGGAATCTCTGAGTATTTTATCTCTTTAATACTCTTGGTGGCCCCACCATGGCAGATAACTTCTTTTTCGAAAACCTGTGCCCTAGGAGAGCCCTTCACCCAAAAACATAAGTCCATGAGCTTCTCCTGCATAATTCCGTTCCTGGGAGATGCAGTCATCTCATTATCTGAAGTTGAGAGTCTAGATCTGAATCGCAAGTAGGAAGCAACAGGAGCCTTGAAGAAAGTGCCTGTGGCCAAGTTCCGGCCCCTTGTTCCGAAGGTAACCTGCCGGAGCCCCACGACTTCAGATGCCAGTGACCAGTGTGGTTCCCAGGGCTCAACCAGCTTACATGCTGCCCGGCGCGAGGGCCCACGTGTGCCTTCTGAGCTGGAGGCCACGGGCAGAGCCGGGCCGCGTGGAGCCGGGAGGCACGTAGGGAGGGCACGCTGGTCTGCGACAAGTTAGCTCCCGTGCCCCTTGGTAAACGGTGACTGGATACACGAGATTTAGATTACACGCCCGTCAACTGTTTTGTAACGTCGCGCATTACACAGGCCAGGCATCCGCACTGCATTTACAGCTAGCGTTTTATGTACTTAAATGCTGATCACGAATAATGACGCGTCTGCGGCTTACAAAGCAGAGGACGCAGGTAACATCAGGACTCCTGTTTTACAGATGAGGACACTGAGGCACAGCGAGGGGTTTGCCTAACTGGCCCACGACCAGCAGTGAGTTTAGGGGAAGCGCCCGGCCCAGGCAGAGCCCGGCCTAGAACCTGAACTGGGGCTTCTCTCCCACGGCCTCGCCCTGCGGGAAGCGACTGTGCTCTGACACCCCCGGAAGTCATTACCTTCCCGCCGGCCTCAGTGCTACAGCTCCTCCAAGCTGCTTTGCCTGTTTATCTTTTATTGGTCAAAGTTAGACTCCAGCCTTTGGCCAAGAGTGTCTCGTTCCGAGCCTTGTCGTCTGCTTCCTTTCAGGTGGCTCACCAGGTGACAGACCGCAGACTCTGCTCACTTTACCGGTGACTTTAATGCTCTTTAAAGTCCAGCCAGAGTCTGGCTGTATTATCACAGCGCAAGAGCCCTCGCTCACAGGCTGCGCTGTCCCTACCGGTTCCCTGAGCCTGGACGACCCATGCTAGGAGGAGACCTGCAAACCCCGGGCCGCTCGAATGTTCCTAAGACAGCCATTCTGACGTTCAGACAGGGCAAAGAAGCCTGCGGTGTAACTGTGGGAAGAAGGAGGAATTTGTAACCACTTGCGGATTATGTGTACGTCTAATCCAAACAAATCAGTCTAATGCTGAGAGTTCAGTGAAGTCTTTCACAATGATATTTAAACAAACAGCATTGGAATATCCCACAATAATGGTTTTTTGTTTCCTTTTTTAAAAAATTTTTCTTAGTGTTTATTTATTTTTGAGAGACGGAGTGGGACAGGCACAGAGAGAGAGGGAGACATGAATCCGAAGCAGGCTCCAGGCTCTGAGCTGTCAGCACAGAAGCCAACGCGGGGCTCGAACCCACAAATAGCAAGATCATGACCTGAGCCGAAGTTGGAGGCATAACGGAGCCACCCAGGGGCCCCAATAACAACTTTTTTCCAATTATGGCAAAAACGTCAGAGTCCGTTTAAAGTAGTCTTGAGGGGGCGCCTGGGTGGCTCAGCTGGTTATGTGTCCAACTTCAGCTTGGGTCAGGATCTTGTGGTCCGTGGGTTCGAGCCCCATGTTGGGCTCTGAGCTGACAGCTCAGAGCCTAGAGTCTGCTTCAGATTCTCTCCCTCCCTCTCTCTCTGCTCCCCCACCCATGTTCTGTCTTTGTCTCTCAAAAATAAATAAACATTAAAAAAATCCAAATAGTATTGAGGAACAAGGAAATGTGCAGGGCGTCTGTGAGGAGAAGGATTACAATCTACTCAAGGACCCGTCAGACTGTGAATTGGAGAGAGACGGACCCAGTTTCTGAATGAGAAAACTCAGTGTTGAAGAGATGTGAATCCATCCCCCTAAATTATTTATAAGTACAGTGTAATTCAAATAAAACCCCAGCTTCGGGGACGAGACCGGTTTAAAGTTTGATGAGCGAACTCTCAAGTTGGTCTCGAGGAGAAAACAGACCAACCAAGACATTTTCGGAAGAGAGTGATGAGGGTGATTTCTTGAGTTGTTCGGTAGCCTCCGGGTTCTTTGTTCAAACATAATCCTATCTCCCTCTTCAGACACATTCAGTGGGTCCTCTACTGCTTCCTGAATAAGGTTCAAGTTCCTTAACCTATTATGTAAAAAAACAAAAACCAAAAACCCATTCTAATAATATCTAAAGGGATCATTCCCACGATGCCGTCACTTGACTAGAGCGGCTTGCCGTGTTGTTTATTTTGCGTTTCCTTCCAGTCTTTGTCTATATGTGTATGTTTTTACCCAGTCGTACTCATGATATAGTCATCTAAGGACCCAGAGCACCGAAAGCCTAGCTGTGGGAAGAGCTGTAGGCCGTTCCAGAATTCTGGGGGGCCGCTGCCTGCCAGGGGGCGTGGCTCCCCGAGTCCTCCAAAAATGCTGATTAAAGCTTTAAACCAACTAATCAACTGGTGGAGACGTACCCACGGCCTCTCTAAACCTGTAGGTGAACTGCAAGTCTAGAGTCCCTTATCTTGCGGGAAGAATAATCTGGGTGCTTCTAGAAGAACGGACAGAATGTGCTGCAAGCCCTTCAGGCCATCCAGGGGGCCCACCGTGACCCGCCATCCTGCACGTTGGCTGCGTTGCCCCCATTCTACATGGGAAGCTGGGGGGGGGGTCCCTGGAGGGCCCGAAGCCACACACCAAGAAGCCGAAGACCAGGAGTCCTCCCCAGGAATGAAAGCAGAGCTTGAGGGCTTTCTGTGGAGGAACTGGCGGCCCCCGCCCCCCAGCCCTGACTCCTCAGCACCTGCTCACCCTCCGTGATGGTTGGCGCCTGCCCAGAGGGGCCGGGAAGCCAGGCCCGGTTCGTGGACCTTCTCCCGTGCAGGGCTCTGACTTACAGTTCACATCCACCGTCCCCCGTTGGCCTTGGCGTGACCGTACCACCTCTGAGGTCTCAGCTTCAGACTTCCTGCCCCCCGGGAGGCCCACCTGCTGTCTCTCAGTGTCTGGTGCAGGCTCTTCCTGTGACAACGATCAGCCCGCTCCCGAGTTCTCTCCTAAGGAAAATAGAGGCCCCAGGTCTTCGGTGGCGTGTCGACATCGTCCTTCTGGGCCGTGATTTCTGTGCGTGTCTCGTTATGAACCTGTTGGAGGCGCCTCCTCTGTGTGAGCCGATACGTCCCTGTGCCTCTGGAGGGTGGCTCCTTTGACGAAGGGACAAGTCCCTGCACGTCAGGGGTTCTCACCTGGGGACACTTGCCTCCCGGGGGACATTTGCGAACATCCAGAGACCTTCTGGGTTGACACAGCAGGGTGGACAGTGCTCCTGGCGTCGAGGGTGTGGAGGCCAAGGACGCCACCGGACATCTGTGAGGCACCGGACAGATGCCACACCAAGAGCAGCGTGGCCCCCAATGTCCCTGGTGTGGAGGCTAAGAAACCCTCTCTCCATCCGTGTTAGCGTTTCCTCATAAAGTCTGATCCCACTTTTGCTACCGGGCGCCCCCAAGGAAGTGGGGGTAAGAGGAGGGGGCTGCAGTAGGATCTGCAGCTGAAATCCAACCTCCTGGTCAGAACAGCATTTCAAAAGGCCCCGGGAGCTCAGGGAGCCACGCCCCCCATGACGCAAAGGCGGTGGAAGCAGCCCCACGAGGTGTCAGGCATAAAGGTGCTTTAATTGACCTCTTTGCTGGCAGATGACGTGGTCAGGAGTGGCTATTTGATCTCCAGTTATTCCAGAATTTCCACTCTTGTGCCAACCATGCGTCTTCAGACTGCTGGTCTGTGCTCCTCCTTAAACGTCCCTTGAATTTCATCTAAAATACTCATTTTTCAAAAGGTAAGACTTTCTGATTCTATGTTAAAGTCATCTGTAAAGATGCGCCGTTCATGTAGAGAGACGACCAAGGAGTTGCTCATAATCTGGTACTTCTCTGGAGTCTGACAGCTGGTGACTTCTCTCTGAGCTGCATTTCAGGGACAGAGGGCAGAGGGGAATCGCCTCCTGTGAGGGGGCCGGCCGTGTTTCCGGTGCTGTTTGGAAGTGTGTGAGATGGTCTTTATTATGTATCCCTTACTCCTTTCTTTAGAAAGATGACTTTAGGGATGCTGTTTTAGGAAACTCTGTACTTTGGGGTAGAAGGTGGCTCACTTGTGATGTTCGCGTCTGTCCTAAAGTCAGGTCGCCTCGAAGCCCAGCTGCTTAGGAGTGGGAAAGCCTGACGTTTAAACCTCTGAATTCACTTACCTGCCCTTAAATCTCTGCTTGCCGTGGGTCCTGCTTAAACTCAGATCATAAAGCCCTATTGTCCCCACACTTCTTTTCTGTGAATGACACTTGCCAATCACATCGGTAGCCTGATGGATTTCTGCAGGGGAAAGATTTGCTCTGTGCCTCTGCTTGTGATTACGTTCTAGCTCTTCCAGCACGGCAGACTCAGGGCAGGAGTACTGAGCTCCAGGCCGAACAAATGAGTGAGAACCTAGGAAAAGCGTTGCCTTTATTTATTTAATCACCAGATTTTATTCCTAAGTATATATTGAAGCATTTGGTTTATTTCTTGCTGGTGGGGCATTCCATTAGCTGGTCAACACAGTTCTCGAGAGTAAAGCGTATTTTCCCAGGGCGCTGTTCATTCCGCGCAAAATCCTTTTAAATTGACTATTCAGAAAGCACATATAGATATAGATATATAGATAGATAGATAGATAGATTTTTTTTTTTTTTTTTTGCTGTAGAGTTAACTTAGGGGGATTTTTCACAATTTATCCCTCTATGGCTGAGAAATACATAATGGATTTTGGTTGTTTTCAATCTTCTTAGAAAATAATCAGTTGATTTTCGAGGTGTGTTGTGCTCACAAAAAACACAACTGGTTTTCCTACGAGGTACTTCGTTGAAGGTGAACGTGGCCGTTTCCTTGGTTACAAACAATGGGAGATTCTTCTGGGATCTCTCATGCCCCTGGTCTGGCCTCAGGATCACCAGTTCCGAGAGATGGAATGGAAAAATGGATACTTTTCTTTTTTCCAGGATTGCTATGGACTTATTCTTGGGCACTTTGGGACATGAACTTAATTCCAGAATACAATAACTAGAAATTATGTTAAGTATAGGTCACCTTTAACCTTGTGACAGCACTGTTGGGCTTTCTGGAGCTTTCAGCGGGGGACTGGACGTAGCATCCTCTGTGCTGGGGGCCGGAAGTAGCATCCTCTGTGCTGGGGACCGGAAGTAGCATCGCCCGGGCTGGGCCAGAGGCAGCTTTGACCAGAAGTAGCATCCTCTGGCCAGGCCAGAGGCAGCTCTGTGGCAAGACCATCAATTTCTGTCCCTCCTGCTGTTCCTCCCCCCTCAGCTCCGTGCTCCACAGCCCAGGCGCCAGGCCTGTGCTCCCTGTCATCTGTCCTCTCCTGGCCCCTTGGTGTCTCATCTCCATTCAGCCCAGAATCAGGGCCAAACCCCTGAGTCCGTACACGGCCCACCTCGACCCCTTGGGCCAAAATCTGTCAGGCCCACCCCACCCCACCCGCTTTTTCCCCACTCTCCCTCGGCTCCCACCTTTCAGCCTCCAAAGTCTATTAAAAAGAGAGGGACAAATGAACACATGTCCCCACCCAAGCCCGCCCCGGATCCCTCCTTCCTCCCAGTCTGCAATCTGCCATTCCTGACACACGCTCCCATCCCTGAAAATGTTTCATCGTAGAGTTTTAACAACGGCGTGCGATCGCCAATGTTTCTCTGGCTGTAATTAAAGACTTCCTCACCCTGTTCTCCTCACCCCGTGGGCCTTGTGTAAGACGCCTCTTTCGCTGTTTCTCTGACCACCCCTTGTCTGTCCTGGCCTGTTGCTGACACATCTCTCTCCTGCTACGTGCTGGGGCCCCTTGTCCTTCCTCTTGCCCTGCCTCTTTCCCCTTCTGTGCCTGGTCCCCTTTTCGTCACCACCTTAAACCAGGTCACACTTGTGACGGTGTTGACGGGCCTGTCGGACACCTTGCTGCCCCTTCTGTGCCGTCCACCCCGAACCCAAACGCATCGCCTTCCTTAGAAAATCCAAAGGGGTGTATTAGATGAGGAGGAAGTGTGGTGAATTGCTGGGTACTAGGTAGTTATTAAAAAAAATTCCTAAAGGCATTCCATTTTTATTTTTTTTTATTTTATTTTATTTTTTTTAGAGATTTTTTTAATGTTTTATTTATTTTTGATACAGAGAGAGATAGAGCATGAGAGGGGAGGGGCAGAGAGAGAAGGAGACACAGAACCGGAAGCAGCTCCAGGCTCAGCTGTCAGCACAGAGCCTGACGCGGGGCTCGAACCCACGAACGTGAGATCTGACCTGAGCTGAAGTCGGAGGCTTAACCGACTGAGCCCCCCAGGCGCCCCAAGGCATTCCATTTTTAAGGGGGTATTTCTATTCCCAATTGCTACAAAAATACAAGATACTTGAGATCTTTGAGAGCTAGTGATAACCTGGGAAAGTCCTCCATGTCTTCAGGAGAATCCTCCCCCCCCTCCCCCCCCCCCCGCCCATCACTTAGGAAGTACCCACCGTGTGCCAAGGCGGGGACACCCTCCCATTCTGGAAGGGCCCCTCCCGGCAGGGGGGGGCTGAGTGCCAAGTCCTAGCAGCTGAGAGGAGGCGGCGTGTGGTTGTATCACACCAAGCACAGGTGAGGGCTCCCTAAGCAAGAGCTATTTTTATGCAAGAAACGGGCTCACTCTTCTTTTTAGCGGCTCTTGCACTGGAATTCTGCGCACCGCAGCGGACGGTCAGCATGCTGGCCCGCACGCTGTGTCCGCTGCGCGGTGGGGTGCACCTTTCTCTGCAGATGACAGGCAGGGTCTGGCCATCAGATGCCCTCAGTCTTTCTGGGAGAGCCGGCCAGGGCTTTGATCTGGGTGTGCACACTGCCTAGTCAGCACCCCTGGAGCGGAAGCCAGGGTTACCGGTCTGGTCTAAGCCCAGGGATACAACGAAGGGCATTTACTGAGTCTGTCTGTTGACTGTCTGATCCCAGTGAGGACCCCCGGGGGGGGGGGTGACCACTCTGTGCTGCGGGCTGGAGGCTAAAGGCACAGACTTTTAGTGGGGACTTGGGTTAGTGAGCCCCGCCTCACTCTTCCAACGTGGGTCCGTGGACAAGTTATACAACCTTTGCGGGCCCCGGTGTGTGTGTAAAGTGCTCCATACGCTGGACGGTGCTATGCAAGTCTAGGTGATCGTTTCATGCACCGGCTTTTCAACAGGAAGTGTTCTTCGGTATTCATCAAAAGGATCCAAGCAAAGTAATAACAAAAACGTAAGCTCATTGTTTATAGAAGGATTTAGAGATGTTCATTTTGTTATAATCAATGTGAATAGCGATTCATGTTCACGAAAAACAACAGTTACAGCCAACTGTACTGAGAAAATGGTTTCGTGCCAGTCATCTGACTCGCGGGGAGGCCGAGAGCACCCCCTGCCCCCACCGTCTGCCCTCTTCTCTGTGCTGGGACCCCAGGAAGGGCCTGTCTGCGGTTCCAGCACTTGGAACCAGACCGCAGCGGAGGCGAGGCTCGTGAACCTAGCAACAGACCCAACACAGTGGAGATGAGTAAGCGAAGTCTGGGTGTGGCCACGTCGGTTACGTGTCCTGGCATCTGCTGGCGAGCTCTGCCTCTGCTCTTCCCGGAGCGCACTGAGGCTGATCTGTTTACCTTTGCCTCATTTCTCAGGAGTCCCTTAAGAAATTAAGTCCCCGCCTATAATCTTATCGTACACTGGAGAACTGCTTTTTAGATTTTGGACATTTAACTTTCGTTGAGGGGGCACAGAGGACCACAGCCTGGCGACTTCTAGGAATGCCTGAGACAATCCAGAGCGCTCAGGAACCCTCAGAGCTCCCGGGCCTGTATTCGTTCTTTTGCAGGCCCTTTACCGCCTGGCAGCCAGGAAGGGGCCGGAAATCCAGAGTCCACCTGTTAGAAGCGGCCCCTTGACCCAAAAATGGTGGGACTGGGGGGAAGTGGAACCTGCGTCCTTAACCTCACAGCTGCTTATATAAGGACCCTGGGTTAGCACTGGCCCAGGCCAGCCGGACGGCCACTGTGTTCCTGAGCCCACCCCCACCTCATGTGGCTCCGCCCGTTCAAAGACACCCCCCGTTTCTCCTCCTCCCTTTCCGGAGGATGGAAACCTGGGGCTTCTTGTCTGGTTTTAGTTTTGTCTTCTTCAAGGGGAAGAGTGTGTATTACTCTGCCACGCTGCCTTTCGAGCTGTGAGCACGGGGGAGAGATGTGTATTTGGATCACATCCCATTCTACCGAATGTCACTTTGCACACCTCTACCCCTGTCCTCCACATTTTCCTGCACTTGCCAAAAACTAGTCTGTAAGTTCTAGTCATTCATTCAGTCCTCACAAGTGGTCTTGCTAAGAATTTTTTTTTTAATGTCCTGCTTGGAAAGGGGGCTTCCATGAGGGAACATTTTCATTAGAGATCTATTTATCATCAAAATCAGCAGAGCCACCCCACAGGACTCATGGGCTGAGACACGCTCAGGCTCAGAAGGGAGCAGCCTCCCACCTGGAAGGATGTCGGGTCACCAGTTTCCTCTGATGTGCCACCGCTTAGCGGAATAAGAAATCTCTTGTGCACAGACGAATATTATTTTACTGCTGGTGCTGTTGGTCTGCTCCCAGGAGTAAGAGTAGTCACCTAGCTGCTTCTTGCTCCCCGACGGTGTCCTGCGCCGCCCCTCTGCAGCGAGCCCCCCTGGGGGCCTCTCTGGGCCTCCTAGTTCTCAGCTGTTCTAACTTATTGCTTTTTTGTTTAATTTTTTAAATGTTTGTTTATTTTTGAGAGAGAGACCTCGCGCGCAAGCAGGGGAGGGGCAGAGAGGGAAACAGAATCCAGGCTCTGAGCTGTCAGGCTCCGAGCTGTCAGCACAGAGCCCGATGTGAGGTGTGAACCCATGAACCGTGAGATCATGACCTGAGCTGAAGTAGGATGCTTAACAGACTGAGCCCCCCAGGCGCCCCTAACGTATTGTTGCCCTGCTTCCTTCCTGCCTTCCAGGAGGACAGGAAGTCCTGGGCGCCTTGGGTGGGGACTCTGGGAACTGTGGGAAGAGACGGGCTGAGCAGCAGCACTGGCCTGCATTTCCATCGGGTCAGCAGGGCTGCTCAAAGGGGTCTAGGTGTTGGCACCCCTGGTCCTCCCCTGTACCTCGGACGTTGTCATTATCATTGGCTTGTTTCAAATGAAGCCCCGGACACAGGCTAAGTAATTTGCTCTCAGGCGCAGTACATGGAAGCGCCAGGAACTGGGGGGTACTTGACTTCCGGAGCCCACGTAACCCCTTCCCTGCACAGCGTCATGGAGCTGACACCCAGACGCTGGACGGCAGCCCGGGGGTTGGGGAGAGTGCGGACGCCTGCTGGCACTGCCCTGGCACAGGGCAGACGACGCCTGTGCCCTGTGCCCTGCTCCGGGAGGCGTGTTCACAGAGGCCAGGAGGGCAAGCAGCTCTAGAGTTTGCCTCCCCAGATCGGGAGAGGCACGCTGAAGTCTGCCACCCTCACCTGTGAGGTTGTTGCGGCCCAAACTGTAATTGGTGTTTCCACGATAAACTCTGTGAGTTCCACGCTCGTTTATGTAGAAGAGTTTAAAATGAATTTAACTTTTGAGAATCAAGAATCGCACCACACTAACATGTTTTAAAAAGCACAGTCGAACAAGAAAAGGGGCATTAAAAGGTAGGCACTTAATCTCCTCGAAAGTCCCTTTGGCAAACCTAAGATCATCCATCAAAGCCTCGCGCTGGGTCCGCCTTAGTCAAAGTTGAAGCCTGGTGGACTTCTCCCCCGCGTCGGCCCAGGCGTCTCCTCGGCCCCTCTTTTCTGTCGCCCCTGCCCTCTCCTGGGTCAGGTCCTCTGGACCTCAGGGCCCGCCGGCCCTCCGGGCTAACCCCTGCCTTCCCGAGCCCGCTCCTCTGAAGCCTGTGCTGGGGGAAGGTCGGTGCGCACCGGCCGTGCCACACGCCTGGCCGAGCGGCAGCCCCGAAATGTGACTCTGGTCTCGCAGGACCTTCTGGAGGGGCCTTTGCAGAGAATTGGGCCAAGCGATTCTGTTAAGGTTCCCGTTTTGCGGCGGCAGGTGGTCTGTCCGAGAAGGACTTCTGGGCAGGAGGGGCCGAGCGGTCTGCACGTCGGGGGGAGGGGCGCAGCCAGGTCTCCGCACCCCAGGCCCGGGGCCTGGCCAGGGCGGCGGGACATCCCGATGCGAACCTGCGCGGCGTCCCTGCCCGGCGGGGCCGCTCCGCCCGGAGGCCTTCTGAAGGGCCGGGCAAGGCGCATCTCGGCGCGGGGACCACTCGGCCCGGCCTCGCTCCGCGCTGCGGGCCGGACCCCGGACGGTGCGGGCCCCGATCCGCGCCGAACCGTCTGCTGCGCGGCCGACGCAGTTCCTGGTTCCGGAGGCGGCCCTTCTCGGGGTGACGCGGTGACGGGGTGCCCCGGCGGCAGGTGCTGCGGTGCCCCAGACGTGGTGGCCGCGAACGCAGAAGTTCAGTTTGGCGCGAATTTGGAGGACGTAGCGGGATGGAGCCGCGGGGGGCGGGGCGGGGCCCAGGGCGGGGCCCAGGGCGGGGCGGGGCAGGGCCCAGGGCGACAGACGCCCCGCCCCCCACCAGGCCCCGCCCCCGGGCGCCCGGCTCCGCGCTGGCTCCTCCCCGAGAGCCTTTCCCCAGGCGGACCCCTGCCCCGCGAGCGCTCCTCCCACCAGCGCCCTGTTCCGTCGGCTCCTGAACCCCCGAACTCGCGCTCCCCCCGACTCTGGGCGCGCAGCCCGGCGGGGTTGTGGGCGGGCTGGCCGGCTGGGATCCTTTCCCCCTCCCCCCACCTCCGCCTTTCCGGTGTCGACCCGAGGGGGTCGGAGGGTGACTGATCACCGCGCAGCTGGGCGCGCCGGGAGGACGGGGTGCGGGCGTGCGCGGAGGCAGGGCGTGGGGGGCCCTCCGGGGCGGGACGCGCAGGGCCGGACCCCTCCCCCACCCCGGCCTGTCCGGCCCCCCCGGCCCCGCCCCTGGCCCCGGTCCGTCCGGCTCCGGCCACCTGCGCCCCGCCCCCGCCCCCGCCCCGGCCCCCCCAGGCCCCGCCCCGGCCCCCCGGCCCCGGCCACCTGCGCCCCGCCCCGGCCGCGCCCGAGCCCGGGAGAGGCGGAGGCGCGCGCCCGCCACGGGAAGGGCGGCTTCCCCTCCGCCGTGTGTGTCCCGGGTCGCCACGCGCTGCGGGGGATGCGACCGCACTGAGAGCCCGCGGGCCGCGGATCGGCGCACGCCCCCGAGGGACCCTCCCGGCCGCGCGGGACGCGCTGCTGGCCGGCGGGATGGCCGCGCAGAGCACCGGCATCGACTGCCTGAGCCCGGAAGCGCAGAGGCTGGTGAGACGGAAGCGCCCGGTGGAACCCGCGGTCTGTTCCCGGGTGCCCGGGGCAGGGGCCCCCAGCCGCCGTCCCCGCGGGGAGCTGCGGGGGGACGTCCCGCGCGGGAAGGGGCGGGCCGAGTGCGCGGGGCCTCCTGGGCCGGACGGGGCCCCCTCCCCGGGGCCGGAGGGAGCGCGGTCGCTCCCCTCTGCCCGTAGTGGCCTTGGGACGCGCGCAGCCCGCCGGCGAAGGCGGCGCACCCGGCGGGGGTCTCCGACCCGCGAGTGTCGGGGGTTTCGGTCTCGGTTGCTAGTTTGGTGGTTTACAAAGTCCGGCACCTGGGACCTGGGGCCCCGAGGCTGGCACGTCCAGTGGCCGGGGTGGTTCGGACTGTTTGTCCTGCTCTGACCTTACGACCAGCGGGCTCAGCCTCCCTCCTCCAAATACCCTCACGGACCCCGGCCACCAGATCTACTTTGGCTGGCCTCCCGGGGTCTCCCGGTCTGGACAGGACCCTCCCTCCACGGGATTTTGCAGTTACCCGGCTCAGTACCCAGGATGGGGATCCTGTATGTGGGGACGGTTGGACATTAAGATTGAACAAGGGGGTAAGGTGGGAAAGGTTTGTAATTACCCGTTTTCACGAAGCTTGTGGTTGACTTCGAATGGGAACACAGGAAGGCAAAGGGGTGCACTTTGGAAAAGAACCTGGTGTCAGTGCTGCGGAGAGAGACCCTAGATTTCCGCCTCCCTGGGCTTTTGTGGAAGCCTTGACAAAAAGTGAGGCGGACACCATCCCTCCCTCATCAGGCAGAAATTAATCATCTGCTGGGAGTTTGTGGAGGATCCAAGGTAAATAAGACAGCCCTGACCTTGGAGAGGTTACTGGTAAGCCAGAGCCAGGTGTGGAAACAGATTCTGATGAATAACACTTGAAAGTTGCCTTCCTCAGTGAGTACCGTCAGGTGGGTATTTTTCACGTCCAGTTTAGTGAGTGCCTGTGGCCTCACTTTAAAGCTCCTGCCATGAGCCAGACATTTGGACCTGGTTCCTACCCCTTCACCTGGCTGCTTTCCAGGGCCCTGGGAGCCGACATAGGGATTCTTGAGTCACCATCAGGGGAGGGAGAAGGAAGGACTAGAAGGTTGCTGGGAGGCGGTGGTGTTCCGCGGGGAAACCATAGATGGCAAGCCCAGAGCGTGTTAGCCCTGGGCAAGAGTGGAGCTCAGAGGGATGCAGTGCTGGGCAGGGAGCCCTCGAAGGAGGAAAGAGTAAACACGGAGAGTCAGGATGTGGGGACAGGGGGCACCGGCCATCGGACTAATGAGGAGAGAAGCCTGGAGCCCTGGCCCGGCTCCCCTTCGCCCTCGCCCCGTGGATTGGATCTGGTGGTAGACGCACACTTCTTAGACGTGCTGTGGGACCAGGTCTCGGGGGAGTCTGGAGTGCGCTTTGATTGAGGGGCCCCACTTACCCCCAGTACGCTCAGAAATTGTTGCTTATTTTTCTCCCCTTTGGTAAAGTTTGTGACAGAATTCACTTGGCAGGGAGACCTGGCCTGGCTGATGGGAGGCTGTTTTTCTGTCTTTCTCTCTCTCCTTGAGAATATTCACGCATTTCTCTGCAGCCTGTGAATGGCCTTGATGGAGGGCTGTCACTCTGGATGAGCACAGAATAGGTGGTGTTTGCAACTTTTTACCCTTCTGAAATCCCAAAATGTTGAATTCTGAAACAAAGCATCTGGTCCCAGGATTTTCCTACAAGAAATTGTGAGTCTAT
Source organism: Mungos mungo (assembly GCA_004023785.1). Taxonomy (NCBI): domain Eukaryota; kingdom Metazoa; phylum Chordata; class Mammalia; order Carnivora; family Herpestidae; genus Mungos; species Mungos mungo. The sequence continues at coordinate 15,671 of PISW01012906.1, read as the reverse complement.
AGGAGTTGTTTGTTTTTTGTGGTTTTTTTGGTTTGTTTTTTACTAAAGAAAGCACAAAGTACTTTAGAGTGGGCCGTGGGGAGACAGAAGTAAAACTCCCGTCTTTGTTTTATGGGGTTAATGGCCTGGTTCCGAGGAAGTGCTGAATGAATGGTTGGGGGCTCTTTACACAAGTCAGCCCTGGCCCCCGAGCTCCGAGGAGGCCAGCTCAGAAACCATACATTTTTGAACTTTTGTAACTTCCTCATGTTTCCGACGGGTTGTGTCACCTCTGGTCTCTTTCCACATACTGATTGGCACCAGGCCCTTACAGACCCACCACCAGCCCTGTCCTGACTGCCTCCCAAGCTGCATCTCACCATTGTGGGCACCCGTGTGAAGGGCCCCCAGGGCTTGGCAAGTGTGAGCATTGACCGAAGTCCGTGTGCAGAGACCACAGGCCCGGCCACCGCCCCCCTGAGATTTTGAGCCCTGGAATCACTTGGTTTTATACGGGTCATTTCCCCAAGCAGTTAAGATATAAAAATAGTTAAGTTAGGGCTTTTCTCATAGGATAGAGTGGCCCGCTAGGGCAAAGCTAGAGACCAAATTCCCCTTTTGCTGCAAGAGTTAGTTTCTATTCAGCCCAGGCTAATACACATAGCGGAAGCCTCCTGAGCAAATGGTTGTTTTGTTGTTTTGTTGTTGTTTTTCAAAGCAGAAAACCCTGCAGTCTAAACTGCCACTTACACCGAGCACAGGAAATCCAGCTATTTATAGTTGCAAAACTGGTCTCCGGCGAACTCGCCTGGAGTATTACCTGATTAGAGGTCCTTATCTGGTTTCTGCAGAATCTCGAGGCTGAATGTTGGTGTAAGGCGCCTGCTCCGCAAAAGGCAATGCTCGAGAGGAATCTGTTATCCCTGAAAAATCAGGCGATGTGACTCAGCAGGGACATTGTTTATGACCGGTTACTCAGTGTTTCCAAGTAATGTGTTCATATTTAAGAGTATTCATCTTGAGCCTCGGAGCCCTAAGGTTCAAATTACTAACCCATTATCGAAATAAGCCTGCTACCGCCCACTATAGGTTGCACCCAGAGGGGAGGAGCAGAGGTTTTTTTATCACCTGCAGCTTTTCCTCGGGGCCACCAAAACTTTAGTGTGTGGGTTTTTTTTTTTAAATAAAGAAGCCCATTTCCATGAAAGGGGTGTACTATGTTTTCATTACTCTCACTTTCTAGATAAAATTAAATAGATGAGCTTCTTTCTTCCACATATTACGGCCGTGATGTAAGAATTCACAATTGCCATGCATTTGATCGCAGACCACTGAAGAATCCCCTCCCCCCGGCCGAATTCCAGTAAGCAACAAAGCCAACACCACCGCCAGGGGGTCATCCGAGACTTCCTCCCTCCGTTCGGGCGAGAGCCAGAGTTCAAGTGGTTTCTTGTTTTCTCCTTGGGACGGTAGCTGGACGATGTTAAAGTCCTGTGAGTGGTTTTTCCTGGAGTCTAAAGCACGGCTTCTTTGCAGTAGGAAAGTATTTTATCCTCAGTTACTCTAACCGGACTTTTAATCGTAACCAAAATGTTTCACTTGTGTCGCTCGTCGGGTAGGGCTTGCCAAAGCAACATCGTATCTGATCATCAAGTCTTTTTCTGTTATCTGTGGCAAGTGGGTGTGTAATCTTCCAGGGCGAAGAGAAATACAGAGTGGCCTTTGGGCGGGGGAGGGGCTGGGAACCTCTCCCTCCTCTGAGATTCCCCCCTGCACGGTCTCCTGGGGGGCGCCTGACCTTGCCTGTCTTCTCCGGGTGCTTTTAAACCTGAGTTGCATGTCTATACCGCTGTGTGAGATGCTGTTAAGTGTTAACAGGCCCCGTTTCCTGAGCCCTGCGGTGGCAGCCTTGCTAAATGGTCTCTGTAAACGTCCCTCGCCCCGGCCTGAACCTTGTTTGGTTATCTCCCCATACAGATAAAGGGGAAATTGAGGCTCAGAAAGGTCAGGGGACTTTCCCCGAGTGCACACAGCCAGCAAGCACCGTACCCGGCTCAGAGCTGACTCAGAGCTGATGCTGATCACTGTCGCCGGTGTGTACCGCTCCCGGAAGGCTCTGCTGTGTGGCTGCTCTCGGCTTCTGTTTGCAGCCTCTGGCCTGGAGGGTGTCTTTTTGCTAAGGGAGCCCCTTAGGACACATGTCCTTGCTCCCAAGTGCACGTGAGACCTCCAGTTTATCCAGCCTTTCCTTTCTCTTCCTGGTGGTTTTCAGACAAAAGAACTTTCCATAGACTTCATTTTTCTCGATAAGGAAAAGAACAGTAGAAATGAAAGAGCTGCAGAAATTTCGGTGTTTCTGCTTTCATCCTGCACTAACTTTGTAGCTGTTGTGGGTGTCAGCATCTCCCCCAGAGGCCTCTTCCTGGGTGTCGTGCGGTTGCACCCCAGGCCACCCACCCTGATGACAGGCTCGCTGGGAACTGAAGGGATGTCTCTTGTCTCTGTCCGGGCCGGCTCCCGGCTCCCGGGGTATCACTGGAACTTGGGAACGGTTGTACAGAGCCGTGCGCTGCCTGATGGAGGGAAGCTCTCCGTGCGTCTGGCGTGCCCCGCCTTCTTCTGAGAAGGAACAATTTCCATTTTTGGTTTTCATGTTTATTTATTTTTAGGAGAGAGAGAGAGACAGAGCGGGAGCAGGGGAGGGGCAGAGAGAGAGGGAGACACAGAATCCAAAGCAGCTCCAGCTCTGAGCTGCCAGCACAGAGCCCGACACGGGACTCAAACCCATGAACCGTGGGATCATGACCTGAGCTGAAGTCGGACGCTTAACCGACTGAGCCCCCAGACGCCCCCAATTTCAGTGTTTCTTGACCCCTTGCAGACGTGGGGTTTGCAGAGGAGACGGTGAGCAGAGCGGGTGAAGGCGAAGGGAGCGGGGCCCCGTGCACAGGCTGCAAAGGGACGGCCACCAGGACGCTGCCGCCCGCCAGCCCCACACTGTTGCTTCCGGCCAGCGTGCTTTCCTCCGTACTCCCAGTGTGAGGAGGCTGTGGAGGAAACGCGAACGTTCTCTGGTCTCAGGCGATCACGGGAGGCGTTGGCAGCGAGAGGAGAAGCTGCCCGCGTGGCGGGCACCGTACACACCTTCCTTCATCCGTCAGCGCCCGCGGGCGCAGTCGAACCGAAGAGGGTGATGTGGAGTCCGAGTCAGTGTTACTGAAGTCATTGCTGTCGATAAAGTGACGTGGATGAATTTGTCCTGGATAATCCCAGTTTGTTGTTTCTGGCATGTGCAGTGCTTTTAAGAAGTTCTTTACTCAGGAAAAGAACGTCGGGAGGTTCCTGGTAGCAGGATGGGGAGGGAGAAGCGGCAGTGTCTCCATAGGAGCAGTCACCCCGGCGGAGAGACACAGGGGTCTCTGAAGGTCACAGAGTAGGTCCCCCCGCTCCCTGTGATGAGGGCCCTGTCCAGAAGTGATGTCGTTGCAAAAAACAGACTCTGACCTCGAGGACAAGAAGCTGGGAAGGGGAAATAGGTGGTGGGGATGCGGAGGACTTGCGATGAGCACTGGGGGACGGTGGAAGCGTCGACTCGCTTACTGAACCCCTGACACTAGGTGTACGCTGTGTGTTAACTACCCCGGAAATAGGATAAAATAATGTAAGTAAATACTGCATGGTTAATACCAAAACAAAACAAAAAGGCTGCGTCGTTTGTCAGAGCCCACATACCTGGTAAGCCGCAGAGCCAGGAGCGGAGGCTGGGCGTCTCTGCCTGCAGGCGCCCGGACCCCGGCTGAGGAGCCCGTGCCCACCTGCGGAGCGGGAGCACCCAATGTTCTGGGCGTTTCCACCTGGCACCCCGTCCGGGCTCCCGGAGGCCCATGGCCCAGCCCCCTCAGCCTTGCAAGGTGAAGGCTTCTCTGAAGGCTGGTGTTTTACCATAAAATTCCGTGATAATTTTAGTCTACTCCAGAACCCATCGGAGTTGCTTTTGATGGAAACCTGGTGTTTTAGATTTAGTCTTAAGCTTTCTGTCCTCCAAACCTTCAAGGAAAATTGACAAAGGGTGTTTTGTTTCATTTATGGCTCATGCAGTGGCCCCCAGACCCGTGCCCTTCACCTGTAACAGGACTGCGTGGACAGAGTGGCCGTAGGAAGGTTCAGCTCCCTCTTCCTGCATTTTATTTTTAAAAAAAGCACACACTGTGGTCCTCAGCCCTGTCAGACCCAGTGCCTCTTTTGTGTAACAGGTCTTTAACAATCTCATTGCTCAGCTGAAATGAAGTTTATGGTGGTAAGATCTGGTACGGGTGATTTCAAGTCAACGTAACGTTTTAACTGTAGCGTTGAAAAGGAAGAAGGGGGAGGTAACTTGCAGTCATAGTGTGGGTTTCGGTATAGAAACACCCCGGCCCCGGTGCCCCAGAAGACGATGGAGCACCACACACCACACATGCAGAGCCGCGTCCCGCCCCGTGGCTGCAGGTGACTGACGCAGGCTGCCGAGCCCCGAGGCCGCGCGTCCCGTCGCCGTCGGTGGCCGGCATTCCACAGTGGTCACCAACTCTCGGGCGAGTTCTGAGCGAAGCCCAGGGTGCCTTCCCTCGGTTCTCATGCTGGTCACACCCCTGGGATCTCCAGGGTATGCTAACGCTGCACAAAACATACGTTGACTTCACGCATCAGTTGGAATCCGTTTGTCGACCTGAAATTGAGGAGTCGTTTTTTTCTGTCTGCCTGAAGAGTCAGTGGGAAAGTTCTTCACCGTGCAGGCCTGTCTGAGTGCGGGATGGGTGGCCTGCCATGGCCTGCCCCCGCCCTGCTGGTTTTGAGAGAGGAAAAGAGAAAGCACGTGTGCCTGTGTGCATGTTTGCTCGCGCAGGGGAGGGGCAGGAGGAGAGAGAATGCCAGGCAGGCTCCGCCCTCGTGTGGGGCTCCCCACGATCCTGGGATCATGACCTGAGCCGAAATCAACTGACTCAGCCACCTAGGCGCCACCGTCCTGTCCTTTAAATGCCCTCAGTGTGACATCCCAACAATACCCTCCAGGTTTCCAACATGCCCTCTACAGGGTAGGCAGTGCCCCGTCCACAGCTGCCAAAGCGTCATCCCGTCCGTGGTGATTGTGGTCACAGGGCCCTGGAGAGTGGACCCCCGCCCTGGGGGAAACGTGCGGTAATTGTGTACACGGGGGTTTGGGGGAGAAGAGCATGGTCTTTGACATAAAATGCACATGTGGCTGAGGGACCCAGAGTGGCGGTGGGTGCCCGGCACATAGGGTCCTGGGGTAGCGGTGGGTGCCCCACATGCAGGGGCCCAGGGCGGTGGGTGCCCAGCACACAGGGGCCCGGGGTGGTGGGTGCCCGGCACGCAGGGGCCCGGGGCGGTGGGTGCCCGGCACGCAGGGGCCCGGGGCGGTGGTGGGTGCCCCGCACGCAGCGTCCCAGGGCGGTGGGTGCCCGGCACACAGGGTCCCGGGGCGGTGGTGGGTGCCCTGCACGCAGGGGCCCGGGGCGGTGGTGGGTGCCCGGCACGCAGGGTCCCAGGGCGGTGGTGGGTGCCCTGCACGCAGGGTCCCGGGGCGGTGGGTGCCCGGCACGCAGGGTCCCAGGGCGGTGGGTGCCCGGCACACAGGGTCCCGGGGCGGTGGTGGGTGCCCTGCACGCAGGGTCCCGGGGCGGTGGGTGCCCGGCACGCAGGGTCCTGGGGCGGTGGGTGCCCGGCACGCAGGGTCCCAGGGCGGTGGGTGCCCGGCACGCAGGGGCCCGGGGCGGTGGTGGGTGCCCCGCACGCAGGGGCCCGGGGCGGTGGGTGCCCGGCACGCAGGGTCCCAGGGCGGTGGGTGCCCGGCACGCAGGGGCCCGGGGCGGTGGTGGGTGCCCCGCACGCAGGGTCCCGGGGCGGTGGGTGCCCGGCACGCAGGGGCCCGGGGCGGTGGTGGGTGCCCGGCACGCAGGGTCCCGGGGCGGTGGGTGCCCGGCACGCAGGGGCCCGGGGCGGTGGGTGCCCCGCACGCAGGGGCCCGGGGCGGTGGGTGCCCGGCACGCAGGGGCCTGGGGCGGTGGTGGGTGCCCGGCACGCAGGGGCCCGGGGCGGTGGTGGGTGCCCCGCACGCAGGGGCCCGGGGCGGTGGGTGCCCGGGGTGGTGGGTGCCCGGAACGCAGGGGCCCGGGGTGGTGGGTGCCCGGGGCGGTGGGTGCCCGGCACGCCGGGCGCTTGACCGACTGAGCCACAGGAGCCCCTCGCTCTGCTTATTTCTAACCAAAGCTGGTTCTTTGTCACCACGTCAGGCGTCGACTGCATTCATATTCCTATCACATCCACATGAGTGAACTTTTAATACTTCCTTAAACTTTCCCCGAGGGCCTGTGACCCACAGTTAGTTATGTGGCCTGGAAAAAGAGGCTGGCTTTTCAGGGGGGCTTGATTCCAAAGCCTCCCGGAGGAAGTAAATGTGTAGGATCGATGCTGAAGCTCCCCCTGGTGTTGGAGACGCTGTCCAGCTGACGGACTGTGTGCATTTCTGAACAGCCATGCGGCTCATGTCCACTTTACACCTGAGGACACACACCAAGGAGGGGGCAGTCGCTGGGGTCCCTGAGGCGTGGCCACGCCCCAGCCCCCCTCCGTGGACCGCGGCGGTGTTCTTACGGTGTGGTGACAGTCTCCCGTCACACACCTGTTCTCGGATGGCGGCGGCCAGCGTCGCGGAGCGCACGGTCACCTCGCATGTCAGCAGCACGCACACGTGCGCGAGGGAGCCCTGGGCTCTGCGTTGAGGCTGCGGCGGCGGGCTTCCGGAGCCTGCGCCCTGGCGCCTGTCCGGGCCCCCGGGCTCTCCTCCCGTAGCAGGAGGAGGTGACGCACGTGCGTCTCAGTCCCCTTTCTCAAGCTCGCCCCAGAGTTGTGGCTCATCAATCCCTTCCTGCTCCCATGGAGGGTTCTAGAAGCCCTGGGAGGACCACGGTCTCAGAGCGGAATAAGGACATTTCCAGGACTGCAGGGTGAGGCGGGTGGGGAGGCCGAGTCCACAGTGTGCTCCAGTCCCGGGAAAGCCGCGGGGCTCGGGACACGTATGGACAGAGCCAGGATCCCCAAAGTGGCCCGAGGCGCTGCAGGTGACAGCGTCTCCTCCTCCCTCCAGATCCTGCTCTCAGGACTCCCGTTCTCCCAGGTGCCCCTCGGTGCTCCTCCGCCCAGGGCGTCACGTGGCGTCCTCCGGGCGGCTGAAGGGGGAGGAGCCACAAGAGCCTCAGAGTCCCCAGATGCCACTGGAATTGGGGTGCGAGGTATTGGGGGCCGGTGTGTGGCTGCCCCACTCTGGGCAGGTCGCCCTCCCCGCCGCAGGACGGGTGAGGTTGGCCCGGGAGCAGTGTGAGTGGCGCCTCTCCGCCAAGCCCTGCCTCCTCCCTCCTCGGCCACGACGTCTCTGTGTAGTTCCCCTCAGCTGTCCTGAGCTCCGTCGCACCTTGCGATGACGGATGTGTCACGGCCTGGGCTGCGTGACGCTCCGAGCAGGAGGCGCGTCTGACTGTTCCCCGCGCTGCTTCTCTGTCCTGCTCGCGTGGAATCGGCTTCTGCTCGGTGGCCGCTCTGGAACCCGAGCCCGTCAAGGCTGCCCCCGTGGTGTAGTGACCCCGCAGGAGAAGACCCTGCTTTTCCTCCAACTCTTCTCCGGCCCCCCAGCCCAGCCGGGCCTGTGCTGCGGGGACAGGCCTTGCGGGGGAGAAGCGTCCCCCCACCACCCGTGTGCCCCTGTGGCCAGTCCTGGGCGGGGGTCCCTGTGGCCCCGGGGACCCCGCAGGGAGACCAGGGCGTGCCCTGGGGTCAGCGTGCCCTGCGGTGCGTGTGTGGTGCGTGCAGGGCGGTAAAACCTCACATTTCAGGGTGCTTGGGGGCGTCAGGCGGTGGAGTGTGCGACCCTTCACCTCAGGGTTGAGTTTGAGCCCCACGTTGGTTGTAGAGGTTGCTAAAAAAGTAAAATCTTCAAACAAAGAACCAGGGTCTCTAAAGCTCCATTGGTGGGGTCCCTGGCCAGGGCAGGGGGCCCCGGGGGGAGGGCGCAGCTGGCCCCTGGCGGGGGAAGGACACTTGCATTCCGGCCAGGGGCCTGGCTGGGGGGCACGGCGGTTCCCAGCCACAGAACCGGGGCCACCTTCTGGCAGCAGTGAGCGTGCTTTGGGCTCGGGGCTCCTTCGTTACTTTCCTCTCTCTCTGCCTGCCTCACCCCTTTCTTCCTTCCTTTAAAGTGTTTGCTAGTTATTCCGAAAACTGTCAGACATACCCAAACATAGACTGGGTAACAGAAAGCAGAGGTCCCGCACTTGAGCAAGTGCCCGCCCCACCCCTCCCCCACCGGGGATGGGTTGATTCTCCAAGAGTGTCTGACCCGGGGGCTCTGGGTGGGGTGATTCTGCATCTCTAGCTCACTCCCAGATTTCGGGGTGTGGCGGGGGGGGGTGCTGTGACAGCCAGGGCCCAGCCAGCCCCAGTGCCTGTCAGCTCACCGCCATTTAGATCTGCCCCCCCACACCCAGTCTTTAGAAGGCAAGTCTGAGGGAGAGGTATCATTTCTTCTTGAACATTTTACTATGTATCTCAACAAAAACACACCGGGTGCAGGAGGAGGTTTGGGCCTGGAACTCCGCCTCTTCTGGAGCCCCTGAGGGCTTGGCACCCCTTTCCTGTTGGCTGCTGCAGGGAGGCAAGAGGGCAGCCCAGGGCCCAGGAGGAAGGGCCGAGCCAGCTCACCCTGCCGCCGCCCTAGCAGGTGCCCTGAGGTCACAGAAGGAGCTTGGTCCCAGGTCAGTTGGCGGTGCACCCTCGGACCCCGGGAGCCGGGGGCGGCTGGGCAGACCCCCCCGCTGGGCGGTGTGCAGGCTCGTGTCCTGGGCTTGCTCCTCTGAAGCCTGTGCGGTGTGTACCTTGTGCCCTAAACTCCACAAATCCGCCCACTTTTCTCCCATCCTTTCTGTCCTTCCAGCTTCGACTGACCGTAGTCCTCTCCCTTGAGTTTGGGGGCTTGGGGGATTGATGTGGAGGCACAGCCCTTGGAGGCACGCAGGGGTCCATGGACAGGGTGCACGGCGCATCCGGGTTTGGGCGAGCGCCCTGCGCACCACGCCCGTCTCCCTGGTCGTGGGTGGGGACTTGCTGGCAAGGTGCTCCGGCTCCTGGACCACACGGGCTCCTCCCAGGACGTGGGGCTCCTGGCACCCCTCCAGCCCCCCGGCCTCGCGCCTTTGGTTCATCCTTCACGCCTCCGTTCACGTTCACAGGCTCGCCCGTTCCCAAGCAGCCTCTGTGCGCTCCCCGCATTTCACCCTGCCTGCCTCACCCCTTTCCTGGCCCCCACGTTTCAGCCGGAGCACTGTTTCTAAAACCATAGTCGACCTCACAGTGTCCCTTCATAAAACCCGTTGGTGGATCCACATTCCTTCCGGAGAGGATTCCGGACACAGAGGCTGAGTGCGAGGGCCTGCCCCCCTGCCCTCAGGCAACTCCCCCTTCACCGTGCTCCCCGGCCTGGCTTTCTCCTCCGGGGCCCGGGACCCATGCGGTAGCCGGCCCGTCCTGCCCCGGCTGTGTCTGAAGGTGTTCCGAGGTCGGTCGGGTGGCCCTGGCTGGCCACCACTGGTGACTGCGGTCCCCACAGCAGTGAAAGTCAGGTTTGGAAACCCTCATGCAGTCCGACCTGGCTGTGAGTTTATATTTCACAAAAGCGTGGGTGGTGGTGGGTTTGTCCTGAACCACAGAAGCGTTGGCCTGAGGCCCACGGAGCCCTGGACCGGCCTCCCGGACCGTGGGGCAGGCAGGCGGCAAGGCCGGACTTCACGGGAAAGGGTGGGGACCGTAGCCGTTTTGTGTGTTTCGTTCATTTAGTGACTTGATCCCATCACGGATTTTCTCTGATGACTTTGTGCTGATGGTTCGATCACCGTCTCCTGGGCTCTAGGCCACGCTCTCGCGCGTTCTTGGTGATGTCAGCGGTTTGGGGATGAATCATGTTGTCTAAACCCCACAGGTTTTCGCTCGGGCGTCTCAGACCAGGGCCACGGTTATTATGTAGATCATAGTTCTGTGCGCACAGCGTCGCCCGTGCAGAGGCGTCGGACCACGTCACGTGTTGGCCTGTGTGTCTGTGGGTTTTTAAGTAGCCGGGTTCCCAGAAGCGAGCACGGCGGGGACCGCGTCCTGTCTCGCGGGCGTCTTGCGTCCCACGAGGCTCCTGAGAGCCGTGGGTGTGCGTGAGGCGCGCTCGCCAGGGCGTGAAATTGTGCTGAGTTACAAATTCACCCCCTTCCGAAATTCTAAACTGAGGTGGGTTCAAGGGCGCCTGGGCGACTCGGTCCGTTGAGTGTGTCCAACTCTTGATTCCAGCCCAGGTCACGGGCTCGTGGTCGTGAGATCGAACCCCACATCGGGCTCTGCATCGAGTGTGGAGCCTGCTTGGGACCCTCTCCCTCCCTCTCTGCCCCTTCCCTGCTTTGAAACGTGGTTCCTTCATCTGCTTCCTTCGTCATTACGAGCCCGGGTCCCTCAGATTGGGGGCTGGTGGCTTTGGTCCTTTGTGCCTTTGTGCGCAGACTTCCTGGGCTGGACATGAGGGCCCCCGGGGATGGGGGGGCCCAGGAGGAGCTGCTGTCGTCTGATGGGCTATTATTTGGGGGGCCTGCCCATCTCGGGGGACGGTCACCCCTAGGTGTCCCGTCTGTCCACGTAGATGGACTCATCAGGGATCTTCGGCCGGTCCCAAGCAGAGCTGTTCCGGAGCTGGGTGGGGTGGGGGTGCCCGACCCCTCGGGTCAGAGACACTAGCACTGTGGGAGCAGGAGCCACCGAGAGCCCACCTCCCCGTGCTCGTGGTCACCTTGTGACAAATGCCCACGACCCCGAAGTGGCGCACGGGCCTCATCTCACTTTTCTCTGGTCGGAGTCGTCCACGGAGAACTCCTGGTTGCAGCGCAGCTCATGGCCTCCAGGCTTCTGAGTTCGAACCCCACCTCGGGCTCCACACTACACTGTGGAGGTTGCTTCTGATTCTCTCTCTCTCCCTCTCTCTGACCCTCCCCCACCCATACTCACTCCCTTTCAAAATAAATAAACTTAAAAAAAAAAAATTCAAAAAAAAAAAAAGAGTCGGCAGAGCTTCCTGGGTTCTGCACTCAGGGCCTCACCAGCTTCGGTCGTTTCTGGAGCCTGAGGTCCCCTCAAGCGGCCAAGGCTGCAGGCACCGGTTGTCAGCCGGGCCCCTCTCAGCTCTTCCCGCCCACCTGCAGGTCCTTGTCATGTGGCCCCTCACAGGCCCTGTCACACATGCCAGCTTGAGCATCTGTCTGACTTCCCGTCCCTCTTTTAAAGGGTTCACCTGATTAGGTGAGGCCCACCCAGGAGAATCTTTTGATTCTCTCTCGAATCAGCTGAGGGACCTTAATTATTTTTGCATTTCTCTTTGCCATAGGACATAAGCGGGCCACAGGGGTGGCGTCCGTCACACTCCCAGGGCTGCCACACTCCACCCTGCCTGAGTGCCCTTCTTCCCTCTGTCCCCCTTCCTGTTCCTCACATTCCCACCCTGCCCCTCCCCTTCGCTCTCCTCCATGACCTCCCTTCTCTCTTCCCGACCCCTCCCTGCCCCTCCCACCCGAGCTGAGGCCACAGCGGTCTGGTCTGGACCTGCTTAAACAGGGAGCCGCCACGCCTCCCCCAGGAAGGCGCTCAGTGGAACCTTGCCCTCTTGCTGGCCCAGCGATGGGCCACAGCACCCAGCATGGCCGGACATCTGTCAGATGGCCCCTCCCCACCTCTCCCCTTGGGCTTTGCTGGGTCTTCTTATAGACCCGAGCGCCCCTGCACGCAGCATCACATGGTTTACAGAATCGGAAATGGCACCGAGCTATCAAAGTTGTGAGGCCACTGTGATTGTAGACACCGCTGACGTGAGGGACCTGGGCTCGGGCCGATGAAGGAACCAGGTGAATGGACCAAGTTAGAATAGATTCCTAATCAGGACATGCACCGGGCGACCTCTGAGAGGTCAGTGGTGGTCCGTTTTCAACTTAGATGAGAATTTGCACAGCAGATAAACTTGTAATTCAATACAAATGGGGGGGGCGTGGAGACCGCTGCCCTGGCGGGGGCCTGGTCCTTTGCGAGAAGCTGGACGGTGACGCTCGGGGCCCCTCCTGTGTGCTGGCCCCACGCCACACCAGCAGTATGTGGCCGTCTGTCCTGCCCTGTTTTAGCACCTGAAACTGTATCTACAGAGCCGTTGGTGGAAGAATTACAAGTGTAACCCCCCACCCGACCCCCCAAAATTAAGTGGAAAGAAGGTGGAATGTGTTCGGCACCAGAAAGCCTGACTTCCGGCGCACTCACTCCTGTTCCCCGACTGAACCGCTCGCCGTGTCCGCTGAAACGGTGCATAAACGTGAGATTTGTAAAATCGGGAAGCGGTGTTCACGTGGCAAGTTCATGGCGTTGGTCAGCCCATTTTCAGAGTGGTGGGGCCAAGTAGTTGATACATAGTTCAGCGGAGGTTGTTTTGTTTTTCATGTAACTCTTCCAGCAGCTAGAGACGTCCTGCTGTGGTCTTTGTTCTCTTGATAAAAAAGATGGCTTCCCGGCACTGCAGGTGTTTGCGTGGCGCTGAGGGCCCAGGGTGTCCTGAGAGGCGACCAGACAGGCGTCCTGGAAAGCAGCCGCCAGAGCCCCAGCCCCGTGCCTGGGGACGGTCTGGCAGCCTGTCCAGGCCTCCACTTCCGGCTGTCTAAAGGGAGGGGTTGAACCAGTGGCCTGTGGCCATGCCCAGCTCACATGCTTCACTCCTGCCATAGTCCTCAGGGCTCCAGAGGAAGGCACAGCGCCCAGCCCTGCCACTTACGGGCTGTGTGACCTTGGTCAAGTTACTCACCCTCTCTGTGGCATGGTTCCCTCATCTATAAACCGGGATGGCAACGACATCTACCTAACAGGGCTATAGCAAGGAATGTATGGCCGTCCACTCGGCGTTTAGTGAGGGCTCCCTAAATGGTGGCCATCCGTGTTACTGTGACCCTGTTACTCCCGGTGGGCCTGAGCTCTAGGGAGTCTGCGATGTGCTCCTGTACGTTTATTAAACCTCGTCCCAGACTGGAAAGGAGGCGCTGGTCCGTGTTCTCACGAAACTCCTTGTGTTGCAGGCGGAGGCGAGGCTGGCGGCGAAGCGCGCGGCCCGCGCCGAGGCCCGAGAGATCCGAATGAAGGAGCTGGAGCGGCAGCAGAAGGAGGTAAGGCGGCCCCGCTCTTGGCCGTGGGGAGGGCGTGCGGACGCAGACACCTGTGGCCCCCCTGTCCCTTTGACGCCACCCGCGATCGGATGCACCGTGACTTGTTCGAGGTCAGGCCAGGCAGCACGCACAGCACGGACCAGACACCCTGCCCCGATGCCCTATCCCAGGCCTGGACGTGCTGGGCCCCCAACCTGCACCCGCACATGGCTCCCAGCCTGGGCCGGAAAGCAGCCGTGGACGGTCAAGCTAGAATCCAGAGCCGCCTCTGAATTAAAATGTAAAAGAACGGGTTATTGGTATTTTTTTTAAGGAACCCAACTGTGCACTGAAAAATATTTTCCTGGTGGGTTTTACATGCTTTAATAGGTTTTGTGATGACTGAAACCTGCAGGCGGGGGGAGCGGGCAGTCCTGTCCCGCCCGGGAAGGCGGCAGCCGTGTGTTCACACCCCTGTTAACACTGTCTGCTGCTTAGTTTCACAATCTTGGGCCGGAGCCCATGTCATGGGGGCAGGACGCGGACTCTTGAGCCCAGAGCAGTGAGCCCGGCCGTGACCTTGCAGTCCACATGGAAGAATAAGTCCCCGCCCACCAGACCCGACCCGAGTCCTCTGCGGGTCACGCCCTGTGGGGACATCCACACCAGGCACTGCGTGAGGGCTTTCCTTGTTCAGAAGGTTCTAGTTTTCCGTGCCACGGGGAGGCAGCCGGTGCTTTCCCAGGGCCCACGGCGCAGAGCCAGCGTTTCAAAGCTGAGCCAGTGTTCTGAGCAGGAGAGAGTTCAGAAAAAAACCTGGATTTCCAGTTTCTCCTGCAATCACGGCAGATGCCGCCACCCAGGCTCCTATTCCCTGCAGGGGGAGGCGGCCACCCGCCGAGGTGCCCTTGGGCACTGCCCTGCCTGTGGGCTGTGCCGGAGCAGAAGTAGGCAGGGCGGGGCCACATCTGGGTTTGAAACCTTTTCCGTGAGGTCTGAAGAATAGATGGAAGGTGCCTAGAAACTCTGGGCCAGAATGTTCCTTAGGAGAATCCGGCCACAGGCCGATGTCCCCGCAGTGATGGGGACAGGCGGGAATGCGGTTCTGCCGGGAAGGGCCACTCCGGCAGTTCCTGGGAAGTGACCCAAGTGGACGAGTGTCAGTCACACGTCACTGGTAGCTTGGCTGGCGTCCCGTGTTCACAGCGTGAATGAAGACGACACAGATATTTGAAAGCAAATCACCACGTCCTCTCCCCTCGTCAGAAAGACAAATACAGGTGTGAGTCCGCCTCTGGAATTACCTTTATTTTTTGTACTTTTTTCCCTTTAATTTATGCAAAGCACGGGTTTGGCCCTTCCTCAGCGCCTTCCCCCGAGAACTGCATGTGTCCACTAAAAACTGGGTCAGGCGCTCTTGAGTTTTCACGTTAATTATTCGGACTCGACTGTTGAGCTGGTGGCTAACGTGACCCCCCCCCCCCGTTGTCTCGGGGGCGAGCTTCGGCTCTCGTTGGGACGGGGGCCTGACCGACACCCAGCCGTGAGCCCCGGTGTGCTGGTCACACCAGCAGTGACCGTTGACGATCATTCGAAGGAGCATTTTCAGGACCATCTGGAGAGGCGTGTGGGCGGGAGGGAGAGACAGTGCAGGTGTTGGTGCTGGTGGGTTTTGTCACGTGCCCGAGACACTGTCACCGGGGTCACCCGGGCTTTAGGGCCCATCCTGACCCCAGGCCCCGGCTGCACACGCAGACGCCGGGAGTCATAGTAATCAGAGGCCACCTAGTGGGAAAGTTCTCTTAGCCTGCACTAGTTTTAAAAAGGAATTTTTTTCCTTTTTCAAATGCTTTTTTCTTTTTTTTAACTTTTAAGAATTTTATTCATTTTTGAGAGAGAGAGACAGAGCAAGTGGGGGAGGTGCAGAGAGAGAGTGAGACCCAGAATCGGAAGCAGGCTCCAGGCTCCGAGCTGTCAGCACAGAGCCCGACGTGGGGCTCGAACTCAAGAACCGTGAGATCATGACCTGAGCCGAAGTCAGACGCTTCACCGACTGAGCCCCCAGGCGCGCCCCCCCCCCCGATGCTTTTTTCAAATTGCCTGCTGTCCGGTGCCCAATAGGGTATTTCTGTTCATTCAGGACACTTGCAGTTGCCCCCCAGCCCCAGCTGCAGAGAGGAGCCCGGCAGCGGGGGCGGTGGGTGTTCGTGCCCCAGGCCCCCAGCGTGGCCACGAGCCGCACACCTCTCTCCTTCTCGGGACTCGTTCGGTTGTGATCAGCTCCCCTGATTTTCCCGGGTCCCCTGGCGGCATATTAAGGTTGTAAAAGACCTCCCCTTCTCCCCCGTGACCTCCCCCTCCTCCTCCTGTGACCTCCCCGTCCTCCCCCGTGACCTCCCCTCCTCCCACTGTGACCTCACACCCCTCCCTCCGTGACCTCCC
>PISW01012905.1:0-29441 GCA_004023785.1 Mungos mungo | reverse complement strand
GAGGGCAACTCTCCAGGGCTCGAAAGTAACAGTAGGTCCAGTGACCTTTGGGTGAAGCAGGCAAAGGCGGGGGGATGGGCACGTCGGGGCGGGAAGCAGGACTGGGTGCTGGGGCTTCGGGGAAGCCACTTCCTCTGCGCGTCTGGCTTCCCTCCTCCGGCAGCAGGTCAGCTCTCAGCCCTCAGGACGGCCGCCAGGTTCTCGGGGACGGGGTTCCCAGAGCAAGGCGTCCACGGCTCACCCGGCCAAGCCAGCAGGTGAGAGGCGGCCACCAGAGCAGGTGGGTCCTCAGTGCCGAGCGGGGCACGTGGGCAAGCCGTACCCCCCCCCCCCCAGGGCACAGTGCGTGTGGCCTGGATCAGGCCAGCGCGGCTTGACCGTGCCTCCCTCCCGCTGCGAGGGGCTGCGTCCCAGCCCATTCACTCCCGCCAACTCTCCGTCCAAGTCTGAGCAAGAGACCCTTCCCCCACGGCCGCCCGGGCCCTCCCTTCCCCACCCCCTCACAGGCCTGCTCCTCCACCCCTCCCTTCACCCTCAGGCATCCAGGACCGGGTGCAGAGTGGGACACCCCCCTGGGTGGTGTGGTGTTTGCCAGCATCACCGGAACAAACAGCCCTGGCCGGCCTGAGACGGAGACCCAGGCTCCAGGGCGGGTCCTCTGAGGCCTCTCCAGGATGGTGTCCCCCTCCCCCGCCCCGTGCGCATCTGTGTCCTGCTCTCCCCCTCTTGTGGGGACACCAGTCACACCGGTCAGCCTGGACCAGAGCCCCCAGCGCCCTCCTTTACTTCAGTCACCTCCGCAAAGACCTATCTCCAAGCACAGTCACCCTGTGGCCTTGGGGATGGGACTCGGGTGTGGCTCTGGGGACACGGTTCATCCTGCGACACAGGAGACAGTAAACACAGGTCATGGCTGCTTGATGGCAGCTTTGTAGCATCCCCCCGAGTGGAAACCATCCAGCCGCCCTTCACCAGGTGGGGGTTAAGGAAACGGCTCAGCAGGAGAACTGGGTCATGGGGGGGGAGGGGCGGCAGGCTGCGCGGAAAAAGCCACAGACTCTGTGATTCCATTTCACTGACTGCCCTGCACCCCACGCTCCCAGCGGCGTGACGCAATAGCCAGGACACGGGGCCGCGGCGCGGCCAGCGAGGGACGAGCGAGTACAGAGCATGCGGTGTATGCTGGGGGGGGGCGGGGGCGGTAACTGGGCCTGAGCCGGCGAAGCGCGCGTGGGCCGGGGACACAAGCCGGAGGACAGACGCTGTCAAACGCCGCGCGCTCGCACTTGTACGTGCAACCTAAACCAAGAGGAGGAAGAAAAAAAGAAAAACTAAACTCGTGGGAAGGGAGCCGGGCTCCGCGGTTCGGGGGCGGGGCTGGGGGAGGGGAGCGGAGCCGCAGGCGCCGAGGGTCAGGGGCGCGGCCCCCCGCGGCGGGGCGAGCCGCCCGGGGAGCAGGTCCGCGCCCTCCGCGCCGGGAGGGGACACGCCGGTCCCCGAGAGCCTGGCGCGGCCGTCCCTCGCGGCACTTGGGACTCAGCCCGCACACCTGACGCCCGCGCCGCCCGCGCCGCAGCCGCCCTCCCCTTAAAGCGACCAGGCACACACGACACCGGAAAGCGCGCCAACCCCGCTCCCGGAGTGACCCGCCTGCGGGGACGCGGCGGCAGGCGGGGCGGGGCGGGGCGGGCGCGCCGCTGGGCGGCAGGGGCGACGCCCGGGCCACAGGCGGGTCCCCGCGCACGAAGCCTCCTGGGACTGCGGTCAAGTCAGAGTGAAACTTTCACCAAAAACAACCCGAGCTTCCTGTGTTCTGTTTTCTCGGGTGATGGTGTTTATCGGCCTCGGATGCAGGATTTGCCTCGATCACTTCAGTTTTCACATTTTTCTGTTAAAGGTGATGTCAAAATCCCGGTGTTATGTTTCAGCCTCTGTCGGTCCTGTCGTAGTCTGCTTGGGCTGCTGTGACAAAACCCCACAGTTTGGGTGGCTTATACACGGGCCCGGGACTCTTGAGGTCAGGCCACCCCCAAGTTCAGGGCCCGGCCACCCTCCCGGCTCAGAGGCCCCTCCTGGAGGCGTCGGCACCAGGCCCAGGGGCTTCGGGCCCCTGCAGCCTCTTTAAAAAGGACAGGAGGGGCGCCTGGGGGGCTCAGTCGGTTGAGCATCCGGCTTCGGCTCGCGTCATGATCTCGCGGTTCGTAGGTTCAGGCCCTGCATCCGGCTCTGTGCCGACAGCTCGGAGCCTGGGGCCTGTCCTCGGATTCTGTGTCTCCCTCTCTCTCTGACCCTCCCCCGCTCACGCTGTCTCTCTCTCTCTCTCTCTCAAAAATAAAAACATTTAAAGAAATTAAAAAGGACAGGAGTCCCCCTCCTTGTGTGTCACTCTTAGGACTCAAGCGCCCCCCCCAGGCCCCGCCCCCTAACACGACCCCGCGGAAGGTCAGGCTCCACCCGCAGGGGATTTGAAGGAGCCGAAACCTTTCAGACCGCAGCCTGCGGGTTCTTCCCGCTGCCTATTGTCCTTGCCCCTCCTTCTCCCCGGACTGCCCTCCCCGAGTCCCACCTTATTAGTGTTCCCAACAAGGAACTATTTTCGGCAAACTGGCCTCCTGCAGCCAGGGCCTCTGCACCCCCCTGGTCTGCTCCTTAATTACTTTGCCCTCAGACTCTTTTCTTGTTCCTTTATGCTACTTGGGGGCGATTTATTTGCCTTCTTTCTAGAATTTCCTTTGATGTACGATTCATTCATTAATGCTGAATATCTTCTTGTTTTTAAGGCGGGAAGGTAAACCCTTAAGTTCTAAGCGTGGGCCGGCTATTTCCAAGTGTTCTGATATACAGTGTATCTGTTCCCATGTACTTACGGTGTGCTGGATGCCCGTCTGGATTTCTTCTGTGACCCAGAGACAAAAAATGTTTATTTTCAAACACAGAATTTTCTGGATTTTTGTTAACAGTTTAAAGCATAATTGCATTGTGATTGGAGAACCTACTTTGTATGATTTGTTTCGCTTGTTGATAAAGTAATTACATAAGACTTATGGTTTTAAAGATTCCATGACTTGTCCAGACCCACTGTTTTGTCCCAAGGTTCACGCGGCCTCAGGGCTCGAGCGCATCTCTGTAAACAGCATACACCGGGGATTTCCAAAACTACTCAGACCACCTTTGTGCTTCCATTGGAACATGAAATCCATTTACTTGTAACAAAACAGAGATAAACTTGGGTTTTAATCTGCCACATGACTGATTTTCTTATGGTCCCTCCCTGATGGATCTATGTTCCGTTTTTTCTCTTTCTCTGCCTCTTTGCTTGGTGACTTTGAGTATTTTTCATCTTTCCCCTTCCAAGTGCGCAGTGCTGTTCTGGAAGCAGGCACCATGGAGACGGCTCGGGCGGGAGGGGCCCCTCCCCTGCGCTGCCCCCCTCGCCCCCGCTCGGCTCACTGTCCTGACCAGCTCGGCGGCACGTCGTGAATTTCTATTCTCCCTGTATGAGCTGGTCTCCCCTACGACATACTTTCTACAAAACCAGTGTTGATTTAGATTTACCGTGTTTTTACCAGTGTCTTCCTCATGCCTGGATCCAGAACCTCCAAGTGTGTTTTCCTCCTGGCCCAGGAGCATTTCCGACACTTTCTCTTAGTGCAAGGTGAGAAACGCTTGGTTAGTCAGGCAATGGCTTTCTGTCAACTCTATTCTGATATTTTTGCTGCGCAGGGAAATCTGGGCCGCCATCTACGCCCTTCATTCTGCTTCTGTAGCTGCGGTTAAGAACTCAGGTGTTCTTCTTAGTGTGACTCCTTGGTAGGTGATCTTTTCCTCCAGCCCACTGAGACAACGCCAAGGACTGGGGGGAGGGGAGGGGGGGAGGAGGGCAGTGCCCGCCGGCCTGGACCCCTGGCACCACTGGAGGAGCAGAGGGGGAGGAAGCCAGAGCACCCACAGGATCCCCTCCACCTCCCAGGTCAGCAGGTGCAGACCCGGCAGCCAGGGAGGAGCAGCCAAGGGGGCAGGGGCCAGGCACACCCACCCACTCCCCAGAGAGACCCCTCCCTGGGCAGATGCAGGAAGTCCAGTGTCAGAAGACACAGCGGAATCTCGCTACTGAGAAAGAGAGGAACAGGGGACGGAGAGGCATCACCCAGGCACCTGGGCGCTGGGACTGGGGAGTCTGGGCTCCTGACCAGAGCGGTGCCAGGCCGAACAGCCTGCACAGGGCCCCTCGTTGCAGCCTGGACAGATGCCAGGGCCCAGAGAGAGTCTGGGGCAGGGCCACCCTGCAAGGCTCCTTTCCCCTGCCCTGCCCCTCCCACCGTACCTACCTTCCCCCAAGCTGCAGGAAATGGAAACTCAGAGCCCCAGGCTCCTCCTCCCACCCCCTCTGCCCCTCCCCACCTAGCCCCACCCAGCCTCCCGGTGCTCCCACACCCAGCCTGCCCCCACCCCCCCAGGCAGGGGCTGCAGGATGAATGGGGGCCACCAGCCTCTGACCCCGTCCCTGCAGGACCTTGGCCCTCTGACCCAGAGCAGAAGGAGCCCGGGCCTGAGGGCCGTCCACCCAGGAGGGCAAGTGGCTTCCACACCCAGCCTCGGTCTCCAGTCTGGAAACGGGGTGACCATGATGGTCTGCGGGCACAGGGGCAGGGGATTCAGGTCAGTGTTGCCTGGAGAAGAGCAGGCACCAGAGAGGGAAGCTCCAGTGTGTCTCCCCAGGAGCACAGCGGTGGGCGCACAGACGGCCCAGCACTGCCCCCAGCGTCCAGTCCAAATTCCTGACCATGGCCTTCAAGTCTCAAGTCCACTTATGCAGCTCCGTCTTGCCAGCCCCACCACTACCTACCTGCCCCAACTCACCATCCAGCTGCGCGAGGGCGGTCGCTTGATTGACTGTGAGTGAGCGACAGGCAAATGCGTTCTGCCTGGGGACTCCGAGCTCGGGGAGTCGTCCTCTATGACAACAGTTGCCAGTGTTTCTGGGGGACTCCTTAAATTCTCTTTTTCTTTTTTAATTTTATATAAAAGGTTTTTAACGTTTATTCATTTTTGAGAGACAGAGCGCAGTCAGGGGAGGGGCAGAGAGAGAGAGACACAGAATCTGAAGCAGGCTCCAGGCTCCGAGCTGTCAGCACAGAGCCCGACACAGGGCTCGAACCCACGAACCGGGAGATCATGACCTGAGCTGCGGTTGGACGCTCAACCCACCGAACCACCCAGGCGCCCCGCAATTTTTAAGTGATCTCTACCCCGCAACGTGGGGCTCGCACTCGCAACTCCGAGCTCAAGACCCACGTGCTCCACCGAAGAGCCAGCTGGGTGCCCCTTCTTTCATTTTTAGTGCCAGGCTGACCCACTCAGGTGAGTCGCACGCTCCCTGCCTACTCCGTCTCAACCACGCTGCTCTGATGGGGTTCCAGATCCTTCCTCCAGGCACTGGCTGGGCCTGGGTCTTCTTCCTCTTGTTGCCCCCTTGTCTGAGGCAGTCTCTCCCGTGGGGGCAATCACCGCATTACCCCTTGGCTGTGCATCTAGGCTGGCTGTCCCCTATGCTGGCCATGAGGATGGGAGATGAGGACACATTTGTGCGTTTCGGTGCCCATGCCCAACCTCAGGGATCCCCGCAACGGGGCCAGGGTCCTGCGCCCCCGCACCGACCACCGCCCCATCTTGCCGGACACTGCTCCGCCAGAGCTCGGGCCAGCCTCGGGCAGCCCGGCAGGGGAGGCGGGTGCGGGTGAGGGGACTCAGTGTTCGGCTCCACCTGTGTTACTCGTGCATCTGAGCAAAGCAAGGAAGCCATGTTCCCGCTCCCAGGGGGAAGCAACAGAAGGAATCCGTCCGAGTTTCATCCTAGCCCCCAAACACCTGATAACTTTAAGGTCTGAAAGCACAGGATCCCAAACACGTTCCGGGACCTCCGAGTGGAGCAAACCTGGGCCACACCAGCCGTCGACACCCCCACGTTCAGGAATCGCGGACTAACTCGCATGTTTCACCTGACACTCACCTCTGATGGGACTTGACCCTGGACCCCTTTCCAACAGGAGCCCCTGCCCCCAGAGAAGGCTCCTCCCTGAGCCCCTGACACTGGGCGCTCAGGCTGCGCAGTAAACTCTGCCGGCTCCCGTTTGACTCTATCCTGCAGGACACCCAGGACCCTCTCAGCCGGTCCCTGGGGCCCCTCTGGGTCCTCAGACCCAGCCGCCCACTTCAGTGTCCTCTGACCTGCCTCTCAGGGGCACCTTCATCCTTATCCCCACTCCCCAAAGAAGCCCCAGGCTGTGACCACACACCCTTCCGGGCAGGGCAGCAGGGGTGGCCAGGGCCCAAGCCTTCTCCAGGGGAGCCCCGCCGGCTCCTGCCCAGGCCCTGGGGGAAGGCGTCTTGCCCACCCACTTTCGGGCCCCTGCCTGCCCTCCTCCACTCGACCACCCTGCTATCCCATTCCCAAGTCCAGAAACGCAGGCGCCAGTGCCCACCCCACGTGCACGCTCCTACCGGCCCTCACCTCCCCCGCCCAGGCCCCTGCCTCCCTCTGGAGGGAGCAGCCCTCCTCCCAGCAGTAGAATGACCTCCCTCCCTGCTTCCTGTCCCGACCTGTCCTGCCCGAGGATGAGCTTCCCACGCGGCCCCGCCCCGCCCGGCACTGAAGAAGTGTTAGACACAGGTGGGTGTTCTCTTCTCAGCCTCATCTGGCTGTGACCTTGGGGGACCCCTCTCCCTGCAGCGCGCCTTAGGGTGGGGCTGCACGACAGGGAGCCCCCACATTAGGACCCTGCGAGGAGGGGGAGTCCCGGGGCAAACAGCCGCAGGTGGAGGCAGGCACACGGAGAGCGGGAAGGTTGGGAACACGCGTTTATTTGAGGCGCCAAGGCCGCAGGCAGGCTCCAGTGCGGGATGGAGAGATGGGGCGGGGCCAGTGCGGGGTGGAGGGAGGGGGCGGAGCCAAGGCTGGCCTTGCGGGTGGGAACTGATTCCTGGGTCTGGCAGCCAAGCCCAGATGCCCCAGAACCCTGCCTTCCAAAAGGCTGTCCTTAAGGTGAGTGAATGTGGGGCGCAGAAATGCCAGAAGAGTTTTGGTGTGGACTCGGGAAGCTCGGCTGCTGCTAGCTCGGGGCCCCTGGCGCTCAGCCCGTTCACACGCAGGCCAGGACACCGCCACACGCCTGCACACACACCGCAGGGGCACCCCAGCACACCCGTCCACACCGCTGAGTGCGCACAGTCACCCGCGGCAACAGCACACGCGGCCTTCTGGGACACAGTGGCAGAGAACGCATCTTCCACAACACCTGGGGGCAGACAGAGCCTGGACGAGGCTGGGCCTCAGGCTTGCATGTCCCTCCCACTGTGTCCCCAGCACTCAGTTCCAACCCTGGGACCCTCAGGCTCCAGCCCTCATCCCTTCCCAGGTTCCGCGAGGAAGGTCACGTCACTGCCTGAGAAATGAGGGCAGCTGGCCCCTCGTGGGGCGGGTGCAAGGCAGGGACCCGAAGATGGGACCGAGGGCAGGCGGGCTGGGATCAAGCGCGGTGAGGAGTCAAAGGAAGAGGGTCCGGGCCTTCCTTCCTGAGCGGGGGAGAGTCTGGGAGGCTGCAGGGCCCAGCGGTCAGGGTCCCAGCCGCTGCAGGGCCGACAGCAGGCTGAGGAGCAGCCCGAGGCCCAGCAGGGTGGCGCTGGCCCGCAGCCCCCCGCCGGCCGTGCTGATGTTGCACAGGAAATTCTGGCAGCAGTAGGTGCCCACAGACGCCACGCCGAGGTTGATGCTGGGGGTGGGGCAGATCGGGGAGCAGCCCTTGTTCAGGGTATGACCGAAATCCACCAGTTTCCCTAGGGGGAGGACAAGGCCGTGAGGGCGAGGTCGGAGGGCGGAGGCCCGGGGAGGGGGCGCAGGCCCGGGAAGGGGGCGCAGGCTGGGGGGAGGGGGCCCGGGGAGGGGGCCCGGGTAGGGGGCGGAGGCCCTGGGAGGGGGTGGAGGCCCGGGGAGGGGGCGGAGGCAGGCGGAGGCGGCACCGGCCCTCACCGATGCCAGCGGAGGCAGACACTGTCACGCAGTAGTTGTCGGAGTCCGAGCAGATGGTTGGTTTCAGGCAGTAGAAATTACTGTTCTGATTCGTGCAAGAGAAGCACACCAGGGCGTGAGCTGCAGAAGAAGGGGACATGCTGCAGGTGACACCTGTCTCGGGCCGGGGAACCTTCCGGTGACATCCCCGTCCAGTCCTGAGCCAACACCAACACCTAATCATTGGCAGGTGTTAACCCAGCAGTTATCACATTCCCGGCTCCGGCTGGAGACCCAGAAGGACAACGGACGCCTGGAGACCCTGGTCCGGAAAAAACTCCAGGGCCTCCGAATGCACCTTGATGCAGAGAGGCCTCCTGGGGGAGCGGGAAGGAGGACCCACCCGCTGACCTGGGGGGAGGAGCTGCTAGGGCCCCTAGAGCACGTCCCCCGGGAACTGGCCTGAGGACCCCTGGGCCCTGCTCGGGAGAGAAGGTGGACAGAGCCCAGGAGGAAGGCCCAGCTCCCCCATGGACCTGGGGCCCCACGGCCTCTCACCTCGCTCCACACCCAGAAGGGCAGCCAGCAGCACCGGCAGGAAGACCTTCATTCTGGGGGACACAGGGTCCTGTCCGCGGTCTCACGAAGCCAAAGAAACCGGCCCTGCTTGGAGAGACGTCTCGTTGGAGGACCAGCTGCCTGCCCCAGGCCTCCCTCCTCCCAGCGGAGCCAGAGCCACCGGGCCTCGAGCCGGGCTGCCCCCAGTGCACACGTGGCAGGTGGGGCCCACCAGCCTCCAGCAGCAGAGCTGGCACACAGAGGCTCGTTCCGCTCCATCCCTGCGCTACCCCTCACCGGGTGCACACTCCTCCTGGCTGGGACCCCTCCCCAAGCCTGTGCTGCCTGCTGCCGCCCGGCAGGCCAGCCTCGGGAGCTCATCAGGCTTAGGACCAAACAGAAAGGGAGGCCAAAGGAGCGGCCCCTGCTCATGGTCCTGGGGCAGAGGGCACAGTGACCAGGAATATTAGCTAGGCTACATCCAGAACTTTCCATGAGCTGGCTTCATTCTTGGCATGAGGACTCGGGCTGGGTGGGTGCACGAGGCACACCATCTCCGGCCGCTTCTGTGCTGAGGGCACGAGGGGCGCGTCCATTCTGCATGTTACTCAGTGCTGACGACAGGGAGCCCCTGAATATGGGGCAGTCCCCCATTTCGTTCCTGGAAAAGGGGCACAGGCGTCTCAGCTGGGTAGACAGGAGTGTGTGGGGGCTGCCCGGTGCCCTACACCAGGACCCTCTCGTGGGCAGGGGCCAGCGGCAGTGGGTGGGGAAAGCGCTAGAAGGTGACCAGCTGGCGTTGGGGCTCTCCGCTCTGCAGGAGGCATGGTGTAGGCTGGTGCCTTCTGCTGGGGACAGCCAGGGGCGGGGGATGGGCATTCGAGGCCTGGGGAGCTAGTTCCCAGGCTCCAGGAGGAAGACTACCAGGGAGAGAAGATTAGGACCCAGTCCTGGGCCTGGGCTGACCCCTGGGGGTCAGGGCAGGGGCTGCAAAGGTCCAGAAATGGTGCCAAGCCCAATGGGGGCTTGACCTCAGATCCAGGCGGCTCAGGGAGGAAGGAACCTCAGTTTCCCCTTCTATAAAGTAAGGTTTACAGCCCTGAGCTGTTCCCAAGGAAGCTCTGGAATGCACAGCCACCGTCCCCACTGTCCACAGCCAGGCACCCAACCAAACAGGCCCCACCCGGCTGAGTCGACGCACTGGCTGGAGCGGATGGACATTAGCAGGGTTGGGCTAATAAGGGAGCCCTGAGGGTAACCAGTGGGCTCCCGGGCGGCGCCATCTGGGACCCAGACTGCCCACACCTCCCCCAGGTTCAGGGGCAGATTTCTGACAAAGCCAGGCAGCCGGTGACTGGAGGGCAACAGAGAAGTAGGAGCTAGTCCCCGCCCCCAGAGACGGGAAGGGGCCAGGTGGATCAGCGCGGGGGGTGGAGGGGGACGTGGGGGGGAGGCTCCTAGGCACCTCACACGCTTGCATAATCTTTGGCAAACAAGAAGCGCTCACTCCTTCCCTGGGTAGGCGCCAGTCCCCCGGGCGGCCCACCGCGGAGGGCAGTGAATTCTCCCCATCCCGTCGGCCCGCCAAGATCCCAGCCCCCTTCTCAAGTCCGAAAGGCGGCCCTTCCCCAGTCCCCTCAGGAGCGGTGATGGGGAACCTGGAGCTGGGTGATGGGCCCCCATGCCGGCGCAGCTCTGGGTCACCCAGCCAGGGAGGGCGTCGGGTGGCGGTCTGAGCCCGCTCCAGCCCCGATCTTGGGAGATATTCGGGAGGGCTGGGGGATGGGAGTGGAGACTCAGCGCCCCCGACACTGGGCCCACCCCTAAGCCCCGACTCCCAGCCTCCCCAGACCCTCCGGCGTCTCTCCCGGCACCCTGCTCGCTCCCCTTTCGCCCTGCCGGGCGCCGAAGGGATCCTCCCTGCTCCCCCGCCAGGTTCCGGGCCCCGCCGACTCACGCGGGGCAGACGCAGGTCCACGGCCTCGCCGAGCTGCCTAAGCCTTGCGCCCAATCGCACGACAGCCCCGGCAGAGTCGCCGCTCCTTCGGGCGGAGGTGCACGCGGGGGGCGGAGTTATCGCTCCTGCGAGCTGGGGGCGCGCGGGGGCGGAGTCGACGTTCCCGCGGATGCGCGGGGGGCGGAGTCGGCGATCCTGCGGGCTGGGGGCGCGCGGTGGGCGGAGTCGACGTTCCTGCGGTTGCGCGGGGGGCGGAGTCGGCGATCCTGAGGGCTGGGGGAGCGCGGGGGGCGGAGTCGACGTTCCCGCGGATGCGCGGGGAGCGGAGTCGGCGACCCAGCGGGCTGGGGGCGCCCGGGGGGCGGAGTCGACGTTCCCGCGGGTGCGCGGAGGGCGGAGTCAGCGATCCTGTGGGCGGGAGTGGGCGCGGAGGGTGGTGGGAGTCGGCGTGCTCGGGAGGGGAGCGGAGGCGCGCGCGGAGAGGCAGAGTTCCCGCAACCGGGGGGCGGGGCTGGCGCGACCCCACCCCGGACTCCGAGCCCCGCCCCAGGGAGGCGTGGTTGGTCTCGCCGGCCGGCCCCTCTCGTCCCCAAGCGGAGCGGGGGACCTCGCGGGGCAGCCCGGCGACGCTGGGCGAGCGTGTGTGGGCGGGGCGGGGGCGGACCCTCTCCGGGACAGCTCGCATCCCTTCTGCTAAGTGCGGTGGGAGCGTTTCCGAAGTTGGGCGGGCTGAGGGCGGTGAGGAGGCAGGGACCTTGCCCCTGGCACGCCGCGCCCTCTGCTCCGGGCTCCCTGCGGTCCTTGGCTCTCGGCCTCGCCTCGGGGCTGAGCCGTTAGCGCTCCCGTGGTGGAGGAGGGGAGGTCGGAGGGAGCAGCGGTTGTGGGACACCGGGATCCCTGGCGGGCGGTCCGTCTTTGCTGGTTCTGGACCCCTTTTTCCTCTGGGCGCAGGGCTGCCTCTTACGTGGCTGCGCCCACCTGGGCCAAGACGCTCAGCCAGGATGTCCTCAGGCCCCCAGCCCACTCTGCAGCGGGGGGCCCTTTCACCAAGCCTGCCTGGTCCGACCTCCCAGCGCAGAGCCAGGGGCCCATTAGAATAAAGCCAGCATCCTTATCCTGACGGCAAAGCCTTTCCTGCGTTCTCTGGATAGATAGTCCCTGGCTGGACCTGCACCACCCACTCTGGGCGGGGGAGCCACCCCTTGCCCCCGCATGGTGCCCCATTGGCCAGGATGGGAGACCAAGCACAGCCCACTGGGAGCAGAAGATGCCGTGCTTTTGCCCACGCGCCACGGCTGCCGGCCCTCCTGCCCTTCTCCCTTCGCAGGTTTCTTCCTCTTCTTGCAGCGACTTCTGCGGTTTGCTGAGTCTCTGCCACCTGCTTGTTTTTGAAATACACTTCGCACATTCACAACACACTTCCGGTCGGGAGCTATGGCACCTGACCTGTTCTCGAAGCCTTTCTGGGTGCCACCCGGGTGACAGGGGCGGGAAGGGCCCCAGAAGAAGAGGCTCCTTAACTTTACAGCTGGGGGGTACAAGGGGCGGGAGCTGAGGGGGAGGGGCGGGAGCTAGGGAGGACAAGGGGCGAGCGCTGGGACCCAATGGCACAGTGGCTGGGATGGAGCTGGATGGGAGGAGGGACCCGGTAATGAACCAGGCACGAGGGAAAGGTCTGGGGGTGCATTAGGCACCATGTGAGTGTGCGGGGCGGGGGTGTGAGTGGATGTGTGACTGGTGTGTGAGTGTGCGTGTGTCTTCACAATTTCAGGATCAGGGTCAGACCTTGCCTGGTTTTCTGTAACATCCAGATGATGTGGGATAGATCCGTCTGAGAAGGCTTTGGGGGCGCTTTCCTTGGAGGCTGAAGGCGGGGCTCTGTGTGTGTCACAAAATGTCCCCAGCCAAGGAGTGGTGACATCAGTGGGGTTTTTGTTCCCCGGCGACATGCAGTAGGCCATAGGTGTTGGTTGCCCCTTCCGGATCTTACCTCTGGAGGGCAGGACGTGTGCCTGGGGGGGCTCCTCATCCCTTCTCCACGCAGCCCCTTGCTGGTATCTCAGCCTCAGCTTTGGGCTTATCCTGGAAGGGGGGAGTGTGCCCGCCTTCCTGGAAGGGAATTGCATGAATGTCGGTCCCCACGAGAGGCATACATTGTATCTTGGCGCTGCCCATCAGGTTTGGTACAGGCCACTACCCTGTTGATTCCCTCCAGCAGGTGAGCCCTGAGGACAGGGGAATTTGTGTGCTGAGCACCCAGACCCCCTCTGGCCTGTGGTGGGCGCTCAGCAAATATTTGTGGGGGAAAGCACGAGTGGGCTCTGCCCCATTCACGTCAGGGCCTTGGGATTCAGAGGGCGCTTGTGAGTTTGAACAACCAACTCACAAAATGTCCCCAAGGTCACTGGGACACATCAGCCACGAGACTCAAATGTTCTTTGAAAAATGCCAGACTCAAATCTGAACACACGCGGCCAAGCCAGGCGTTTGTGTGGTGAGGATGATACAATCTGGGGGGCCCTTTGGGAAACGGGTGGGGAGGCCAGGCCGCTCTCCCTTGGCTTGCTCTCAGTATGCAGTCCGGTTGGGCAAGGCCACGACCCCATTCCTCCCAAAGGAGACCCCACATCCAGGGGTTGGCGTGTCCGGGAGCTAGGGCAGATGTGTTCCCTGGGCCCAAAGTGATGCCAGGAGGGTTCCTCTAACAGGCCTGCCCCTCCCCCCATGGTGGACCCGCTCACGCTCCCTCCTTCCATCCTGACTCTGGGAGCCTGCCCTGTGAACCCGGACACCCACCGGAGCGGCCGGGTACGGGTCCACCTGCGCCAGGGTGTGGCGATGTCTGTGAATACGCCTTCCTCTCCGGGGCCTGCCAAGAACTTGGGGCTTTGCAAACTAACTGCATCTTTCCTGGGCCAGCGTCCTCTCCCCTCTCCCGTCTCCCCTCCGACCTCAGCACAGACTGCTTTTTCTTTCTGTGTTCAAGGTCTCCCCTCCTCTGGTTGGGCAGCCGCTGTCTGGTGGATGCAGCCTTGGTGAAATGTCTCCCGACAGGGGCACTCTCTATGAGCTGGTGCCTCCTCCGCCTGCAAAGGGCCCAGGTCCCCAGCGCAGCCCTGCCTGGCCCGGCACCCACCGCCTCACCACGGGGCCTGCCGGCTCCAGGGTCCCCACGCTGGCCCTGCCGCGACCCCTGAAGGAATGACCAGGTGAGCCAGGGAGTGAAGGGGCCGGAGAGTAGGCACAGCACAGAGGCCCAGACACCCCGGCACGGAGACCGAGTGGCATCCCCACGAGTGACCCAGCCCTCCCTGCAGTCATGCGCATTTAGTTGTCCAGCCTTGGTTCCTGAGGTCCTCGCTGAGCCCAGAGAGAAGGAAGGCCAGCGCTGGTGACTGCTTTGGAGGTCTCTGGTCACCGCCTCTGAGGGAAGCTGGTAGGCGCCCTGGGGCGGTGGCTTCTCCCAGCCTGGGGGGCGGGGAGTGGGAAGCTCAGCAGGGCAGGCGGGTGATGTGACCCCCCCAGGGTGTATGGGAACCCTTCTCAAGCTCTCGGGGAATTCTCTCCCTGCAGACTGCCGAGGTTTGGGTTATGGGCCCTCTGAGTTTGGGGGGCGGGGGCACGTTTGCCACTGAAAGCCTCCTGCCGGGTGTGGGCGTGGTCAGGCAGGTCCTGGAGAAGCTGCTGGGGTGCTGAGACTGGGGAGGCAGCTGTGGGGTGCAGGGCTGTGGGGTGCGGGTAGCAGAAAAGGTGTCCTTTTCCAGTCCTGGGCCTTCTCATCAGGAGAGGGAAGCGGCCTCCCCGCCCAGGTTTTGGGGCCTGCCTGCGGGCGCTATTCCGATGCTCCTGGCAGCTCCTGGCAGCTCCTGGCAGCATCAGTCTCTCAGTGGCCCCATGCTCCCACCTGGAGCTGCCCAGCCGGCCCCGGGGCTTGGGGACTCCTCCTGCTCAGGCCCCTGCGTAGGGGGCCCCTGTGTAGGGGGTCCCATGGAGACGTGTGCGGAGCCCTAGAGCCAGAGCCTTGGGCTGGGCTCTGCAGCCTCTGCCACTCTGGGGCCGTGGCTGGGTTGGAGGCCAGGTCATGTCTGGCAGCGGGGGCTCAGCGTTCGAGGAGAGCAGCCCAAGGGGCTCTCCCTCCGCCTCACCCCTCCGGGCCCAGCTCCACACCTCCCCGTGGAGCCTCAGCACACCCCTCTCAGGCCGGCTCCCACTGCCCTCAGGGAACAGTCCAGAGCGCTACTGTGACTTCAGAGCCGCTGCTCCGACCACAGGCTCTGCTCATCCTTTAACATGCTCCCGCCTCAGGGCCTTTGCACAGCCGTCCCCAGTCCCGGAACAGCAAGTCCGCTCCAGACCTCCTTGGGCTGCACCCTGCTGCTCTGTTCAAGTGCCCATATCGGGGGCTCTCTCCCCTCCTGCCACTCCTCCCTGACGTCCAGTACTGCCTGGCAAGTGCTAGGTGCTCGCTGACCCCTCCTGCCACTCCTCCCTGACGTCCAGTACGGCCTGGCAAGTGCTAGGTGCTCTGTGAATACCCAGCGAGCACATTTGACTGGGAACGCGGCTTGAGAACTGGTGTTTGGGTTGGAAGGGCTCTGTTCAGGAACAGCACTGCGGGGGGGGGGGGGGGGGGGGGGGGGGGGGGGGGGGGGGGGGGGGGGGGGGGGGGTGTTTTGCAGGAGGGAGTGCTGCAGGTAGGGGTGTGGGGGCCGCAGCCCACAGCTGGGGCTTCCTGGGGGCACGACCGAAGACCCTCCTCAAGTGGCCTTGCGGCCAGCTGGGTGGAGCCCTGTGACCGGCCCGCAGAACCCCGTAAGTGAGCGCTCAGTGCCCGTATGGCGGGGGGGAGGCTCAGAGTGAGACTCAGAAGTGCTCTTGGGTGACCGGAAATGAGTCACAAGACCTGTCAGAGCGCAGTGAAGACCCCTCACCCAGATGATGACTGTCCCAGAGCAAGTTAAGGATCTTGAGAATGAAAACTCCTTTTATCTTTTCAATGTCTCCAGGTTAAGGAGATAGGGAGTGGCCCACAGTGAAGCTGGGGTCTGAGAGGCCCAGGGGGGCTGGGGACCCGGAGGCTGCCTCTGCGGGATGGTGGGTGGAGCCGCGGACCGCAGGGGCCTCCCTTACAGCAATGCCTGGGGAGCGCCCCACCCGGGGTACCCGGAGAGACACCACCACCTATTTGGCAAAGGGCCCTGGCCTGGTCTCAGCTAGGCAGTGATCAGCCAGACCCCGTGTCCCACCGAGTCCGGGCCCCCCAGTGGGGCTGCACAGCCCCTGGTGGGGGCCTCCTGCTCGCTGGTGGTGGCCTTCGGAGAATCCCTCTCTCACCAGCCTGAGGGCCATATCCCTGTCCCTGGTGCTAGCTGGCAGCAGGTTCACAGGGGGCCAGCAGCCGGGGTCAGAGCCTTGGCCCAGAGCACTGCCCGCCCACCACGCTGCCCCCTTCTAGCCAGCTTCACCCTCCCTCCGCCTGCCCCTTCTGCCAGCCCCACGAGAGCCTTCCTCCCCTCCCCCCCTCCACACAGGCCCAAAGGGACCACCTGCAGCTCTGCTCCTCCCTCAACCCCTCCCCCACCCTTTCCCTTGCGTCTCCCTTCCCTGGGCCCTGTTGAGGTCCACAGGATCTCAAATTAAGGCAGGCAGAAGAATCCGCGATGGCAAGGCCTCCGGAGACACTGGCACATTCTCCCTGGGAGAAGGAGTGTGCAAAGCAGTTCCTTAGAGCCTGCAATGTATCTGCGTCTAGCTTTCTAAACTCTGAGGATTTGAGCTAAATACTCTTTACTGAAACTATATTTCTCGTATTAGGGCATTTAGAGGGATCAAGAAATTATTTAGATCAGAAAATTAACGTTTGATTTAACTTAAGTAAAACTGTTAAGACTTACAACTTTAGGGTGGCCTGGGGCATTGTAAGACTGTGTGTTTATTTATTTATTTTTATTTATTTTTTTTTTTAAAGATAATTTTTAATAGTATTTTTGAGAGAGAGTGCGTGCAGGGGAGGGGCAGAGAGAGAGAGAGGGAGATGCAGAATCTGAAGCAGGCTCCAGGCGCTGAGATGTCACCACAGAGCCCGCTGTGGGGCTCGAACCCACAGACAGTGAGATCATGACCTGAGTCAAAGTCAGCTGCTCAACCGACTGAGCCACCCAGGTGCCCCGACTGTGTGTTTATTATCAAAGCAAAGGTCACGGGCTGGGGAAGGGGCCCTGGTCAGACTGTTATAAAAAACATTGAGACAGTTTGAAATATGTGACTGCTCTCTTGAGACCATGGATCTCAGACCTGGGTGGGAAAGAAATGGGTGGCGCCCTCAGGTCTAGCCCCCGCCTGGTAGATATTTTGCTCCTTGCCCACAAGCCATGATTGTATCTTCTAAGAAAATAAAGCCCTTTTGTGATTCTGTTAACCTTTCACCATATGCGTAGGAACAGACCCTGGTTAATGACTTTCGTTCCTGTTTTTTAATTTTCTAAACATCACTCATCTTTTAGTAACATAATCATCGAATCACCTCACTATATAAGCATCTTAGAAAATAAGTGTGGCATCACCACCGTTCACTGTGTCTGTGTTCTTAGAGTCCTGCGCCGACACCAACCCCCCGCTCGGAGACCCACAGACAGTGGTGTGAGGGCTGGGCCCCCGCAGGCCCCTTCCCTTCCCCGGACCCTTCCGTTCCCTGCCCCGGGCTGTGGGGCTAGGGCCAGTCCACCCCAGGGCCGTGCTCGGTCTGGTCCAGCTGGGTCTCCACTTTCCTGGACCCTATGGATTCACTCTCCCGGTCTGGGGACAAGCCAGCTTCATCCTTTCCCTGCCGTCCTGCCCTGGGCCCTGGGGGGGACCCTTCAGGCTGCCCTGGCAGAACTCCCCAACTTGGATGGTGGTGGTGTGGGAAGCGAAGGCAAAAGAAAACCTTGAATTCCCTCGCTGCCCACAGCCCATCGACAAGTCCTTGAAACGGGCAGAGTGACATTCCTGCAGGAACTCAGCTGCCTCAGTGGTGACACTTGGCTCAGGGCAAGAGACAGTCTTATCCCGACGCCCCAGGATCCGGTACGTCTACTGTAACATATAAAAATTCCTTTGGAAACTCCCTTGTCTCAATCCTCCAACACAGATGCGACACTCACACCCCAGCGCGGCCCCTGAGGCACCTGACAGGTCTCACGCCTGCGGTCTTACTGACCAGCGATGAGTGATCCTTCCTGACAGAGCCCCTCAAGGTCCCGGAAACCGTGCTTCCAGCATTCCTTAGGACTTACTCTGTCCCTGGCCCCTCCCAACCTGAAGGTACGTGATCAGTCACAGGTCACCCCAGGGCGGCTCTTCCTGGCCACGGTTCCTGTCCCGTGCTTTCATGAAATCACCTTTTTACACCGAAGACGACTCCAGAGTTCTTTCTTGGCCGTCAGCCCCAGACCCCTCCCCCCACAAAACCCCATCACTGGGGCGCCACCCCCCTCAAGAAATCTGCTTCAAGGGAGGCAAGGCGCCCTGGGCGCAGGGAAGGGCCCTCCATGGGGAAATCTGCTGCCACCCGCCTGGGGGTAGAACCCTGTCCCAGTTCCCCCAGGCCCTGGCTGGCAGGCGCTAGGGGCCCAGTCAGGTGGGAGGGTGCGTGACGGAGCTTCTCCAGCTCCAGCTGGCAGGCCGGGACGGGCCCGCTGCTGCCCCGACGGAGGGGCGGGAACCAGCCGGCTGCGGTCCCGGAGCCCCGGCAGCCGCTCACACAGACGGGGCCTAGCTGCAGCTTTGGCTTCCGCGTGACTCTAGGAGGCCTCGGGCCCACCCGCGGGGCCGCCGTCAGAGGAGGCTTCCTGGGCCTCTGGGTGCCCTGCGTTCCTCCCAGCTGGCCCTTGAGCTCCGTCCGCCTTGTGCCCCTCGGTGGCAGCCAGGCTCAGCCGGCCAGGGCAGCAGCTATGAGGCCCGGGAACCTCTCACCTTTTGCAGACAAGCCCATTTGTAAAATGTCTGCTAGGAAATGCAGGAAAGTCCCCCAGCCCAGGAGGTGAGGAGGGAGTCGGCCCTTCCAAGAGAGGGCAGGGTCCTGGAAGCCCAGATGTTACCACCTCTGCCCCTCTCCTCACACCCTGCCATCACCGGCCCCTCCACCCCTCCCGCTGGCTCCTCAGTGTGGGGAAGAGGGAGGGGAAGGGAGAGGCGAGCCGGAGGAGTAGGGGGGTAGGGTGAGGAGGGCTGACAGTCTGGGTGCTCCAGAAGCAGACCCCGGGGGATCCTCAGGGACTCCTGGAGGGATAGGGGAGGAGGGAGCAGGGTGGAGGGGAGCGGAGCCTTCCTGCCCGAAAAGAGGAGGGCAGGAGGGAGGCCTGGGAGAGGGGTGGGCACTGGGGGGCAGCTGGGTGTGGGGCGGGGTCCCCCGAGCGAGCTCCCCACCTGCGGGGAGCACCGCGCGCGGGCAGGACGGGCTGGTGGCTGCAAACACTCAGGCGGGCGCCCTCTTGAAAGGACTTCCCGGGATGCCACCGGGGGAAGGGACACAAGACGGGAGGCATTTGAAAACTGGCTTCGTCCCAACCGCATTTACTCCTCCGGTGCTCGCGGCTCTTTGAACTGTTCACACAGTTCACGACTTCGGGTCTGGGACGGGGCGGGGGTCTCCACGCCTTCCCGACGACCACAGAGCCAGGCCTCAGTCTGGGCCTGGGGAGGATTCTCTGCTGGGATTCAGGCCCCCCTCGCGGGGTGGCCACGAGCCCCCCCCCCCCCCCAGCAGGCTCGTGCCTTAGTGAGCACACTTTTCACACTTTGGGCCCAAGTATATATATTTTACGTCACGGCCAGGGTATATAAACCCCTCTGTGGGGGGCGCTCAGCGTTTTCTATTCTACCCACTTCTATCTCGCGCCGCTCTATTTTTTATCTTAAAAATCGAGTCAAAAGCCGCTATTACTGGCTTCGCACCAGTCTGGAAGGCACCACAACAAAAGCCCCGAGCTCACGACACAGTTTCCAGAAGGCTTATGAGGCCTTTCTTAGAGGAAACCAGTTGCCTAAGTGATGAAAGCGGTCCGTTTGTCGAAGAAATGGAATGTTAAGTGCAGATGAACTTGATCTGAGCTGTGGAAGCGGCGCCTGGCGGGCAGTGGAGTGCGGGTGGCCTCCCTGGTCCCCGCAGGCGCCGCCCACACCCGGGGACCCTCGGGGGCGGTCCCCTGCGCCCGCGAGCAGAGAAGGCAGTGCGTGTGCGCGCGCGTGTGCGCGGCTGCAGCCAGGAGCCCCCGCGGGGTCCCCCCCACAACCCCCCTCCTGGGCCTCCCAGGCTCCCATGTCACCAGCGGAACCGCCTCCCCTCCTACAGCAGCTCCGAGCCCGAGCCCGGGGCGGGCAGGGACCAGTGTCCACCCAGACAGGGCCGGATGGGGGTCAACTCCCGGTCTGGGGCAGGAGACTGCGGGGGGAGGGCGGGGGAGGGGGGCTCGTGGAGAGAGGGAGAGGGAAGAGAGGCTGAGGGGTGGAGTGGGGCAGGCAGGAGCAGAGACAGCCCGGCAGGACGAGGAGCCCGGCCTGAGGGCGCCGGGACCGCGCGGGCGCGCGGCGGGCCTCCGCTGAGTGCGCGCGCGCGTGCACGAGTGGCCGAGCAGCAGTACCAGCACGTGCCTGTAGGGGGAGACGGGCGAGAGGAATTCCGACCTGTAGACTCCCCGTCTGCCCTCCGCGGAAGGGGGTGCACCCCGTCCCCCGTGCAGAGCGCCCCACCGCCCGCCTTTTACAGTCTTCGCTTGAGAAAACCTGTCCTCGTGAATTCTTCCGCTGCCCCTTGGGGACGCAGCTCAGTCTGTCCTAGAGGTGACTGGAGGATGGGCTGTGACGGCGGATGGTGGGCCTGGTCCCTCAGGCCGACTCCTTCGTCTGCACGTCTGTCCCGTCTGGCGTGGGACAGGCTCCTGGCCATCCCTCCCTCCCATGCCCCGCACTCCTCAGCGCTGACTGAATAATGTAATTGGATGAAGATTGGGGGTGATGGCGGGGGGTCGGGAGCCCACGACCAAGAAAGAATTCTTGAAGACAGTCTTGGTGCAAAAAGCTGATTTTATGAAAGCGCAGGAACAGGACCCGTGGGCGGGAGGAGCTGCCCTGGCGTTGTGACAAGTCACTCATTGTACACCCTCAGGTCGGGAGGGGGTCAGGGGCCGAGTAAATCTCTAAGGTATTTTGGAAGCAGGGTTTCCAGGACCTTAGGGGCTGGCTGTTGCGAAACGCCCTTTATTACCGTTTCATAAACCTCACTCATGAGACCCTTCAGATGCATATCTGGGCCCTAAGCCGGGAGTATGACTTCCAATATATGTCCTGGGGGGCGGTTGAGATAAAGGAAGTTTCCAGAAGAATTTTTATATGTGAAAGTAGACTTATGGGGGGGGGGCGGTGTCAGGAAAGTGTTAAGCCAAGGCTCCCTTTTGCCCCCTCAAAGTGCGATCATCAAGGCGGCTGAGCTCCTAGACGGAGGTCACTGCCAGTTTCAAGTACTAATCAATAGACTAGGCAGTGAGGGAATGTAGTTTTCATTTGCCTCAGTTTCCCCCCTCGCCATGGCAAGCACTTAACCCGCTTTCCTTTGTTCTTGGGCGGCCAGGGGTGTCTGAGCAACATGGCCCAGATCCTCCGGGAGCGGGAAGGGGGTGCTGGCCTGTGTTTCGCCCTCAGCTCACCCCCCTGCCCCCCCCCGTCACATCCCCCCTGAACAGTTTGACCCTTAAACATTTCAGGCTGTTGCAGGCGGAGGGTCTCATCTTCTGCACCCCTTTCTGCTGAGGAGGGGCCCGGCGCTGTCCCTAGCTGTCGGGTCGCTGTGGACCAGGTGGGGCACGCACCGGGGCGTTAGGAAAAGCAGAGGCCGCTGAATCCGACACGGACAGCAAGGCGGTGTGGCCGTGTAAGGATGGTCCGCGGTGAGAAGCGGCTGTAGGGCTGCGGTCTCGGCACCAGGCAGAGGCCCCGGGAGAAAACGGCACAGCACAGTCAGAATAACTAGCAAGATGAGCTCAGGGAAAGCTCCCCGGTAGCTGACAAGAAGCCTCAGTCCGGGCGGGGGCCGATCACTGATGGAACGGGAGGGGCTGCTTAGAGCGCCGCGCGGAGCCTTCAGGGCGGTTAGAAATCCGGAGGTATCCGCGTGGCCCGGGGTGTACACAGCATTCGGCTTCTGTGAGAGCGTGAGCTCCGCCCTGGGCAGCGGCTCTGTGCTGTAGGCCTGCCCCACGCATTTGCCTTAGTTTCGTGTTTAACACTGTGCTGTTGTGTTGAGCCATTTGAGGTGTGCCGGGCGGGGTAGCGCCATCCTACGGGCTCGGTTTTCTTAGTGAGCCATCGGGTAATTAGCAAGAGGTATATTTTGAGAAACAAGAAAAATAGAGGTGAATGGTTAGAGCAAACGACAAGCCCAGTGGCCCCCAGGGGTGCCAGTGAGGGTCCGTAGACCGCAGGCTCCGGGCGGCCTCAGGGGAGAGTGGGACCAGGCGGCCGGAACCAGACTGGTCCTTCTGGCTCCGTCCGCGGCGTCCTTCTGAACGGCCCCTGGTGAGAAGGAGTTGTTCGCAGAAAGTGGGAGGGAGAACGCCGAGAAAGGCCCAAGCGTCGGAAGAGAAGCTGGAGGTCTCCCGCGGGGTCACAGAGCAAGAAGGCGCATTTGCTCTCTGACTTCCTGTGGAGGGCGTGCAGCTGTGATTCAGATCCGGGAGCCCGGGACGCGTGCCCGTCACGTGCCGCAGGGGGAGGACACGTATGACCCCGTAAGGGCCCTCGCACTTTGGAGGTAAGTCCCCTGCTGTCTCAGACTTTTAATCCTTTACATAAACCAGGTCTTTTGGGTTTATATGGGTTGAGTTTCTAGTCACTGTCAGATTAGGTTTGGGGAGGACATGGTTTTTGCATATTTAGAGATTTATAAATTAACTCAGCTTCAAATGATTGATAGAGCACTGCAGGCTTTATCTATTGGTAGGTCTACTGTGAGAAAAGTCTTTGCGTGCGGCTGCCGGGGGACCCTCCCATTTCCCGGGTGTCTAGAGAATCATGTGGCCTTGGGGTCTCGTGATTATCCCACAGGGTAACAGGCACAGAAGATTTTCCATACTCGAAATCCCGTGATAATTTTTCTGAAGTTTGCCTCAAGTTGTCTAGTTTAGGCAAACAGCAACAATTTAAAGACAATCAGAACTGGAATTTAACATCCATAAAGGTGCCTCATTGGAACATAGTTCTTCTCGCTAAAAACCTGCATTTCCAGAGATAGCCAAATCAAGACTGATTCATTTGCAAAACAAGTCCAGTTTTGACACACGTGGCCTAATGATTTACATAAGCTCATGGAGAACAGCGATTGATCACAGGATCTTTAAAAAAATTTTTTAATGTTGATTTATTTTTGAGAGACAGAGTGCAGGCAGGAGAGGGGCAGAGAGAGAGGGAGACACAGGATCCCAAGCAGGCTCCAGGCTCCGAGCTGTCAGCACAGAGCCCGACGCGGGGCTCGAACTCACAAACTGTGAGATCATGCATGACCGGAGCCAAAGTCAGAAGCATAACTGACTGAGCCACCCAGGCGCTCCATAAGGATCTTTTAAAGTCTGCTTTGCTGGAACCTTTTATAAGGAATCTCCAGGCTGAACTGACTGGCCCCTCCGGGCCAGAAGGCAAGCCAAGCTCTGCCGTCAGACAGGCCTGCGGTACTCCCAGATTTGGGCGAATTCCTCTTCACGAGGCCCAACATTTCCTGAGATTCCTGCACCTGCCAGGAAGTGACCTTCTTTGTTCCCCTGGGGACGCTGCTGGGAATCTGTGAGCAGGTGTCAGGCCGCCATTTCCACGAGGCTTTCCTGGCTCCATGTTTCATAAAGTCAACCTTAGCCCCTTAGAGCTGTCTGGCCACATCCGAGTCTGCACATGACTCTCAAACATGACGTTCCAGTCAAAGCCCTGGTAAAATAACCAGTATTTCCAGTGGTGTCCAGTTACAAGGAGAACAGATTCTTACTGAAATGATGCAAACAATTGTAATCGCCACGAAAGAAAGAATACTCTGAGCGTTTTTGAATTTCCGAGGGTGTAGGTAGAGAGCAAAGTTCAAGGCTTCAGTTTACAAGTGAATTTTTGATGACATCTCTGTCTGGTACAGATATCTTAGGAGAAAGTTTCCTTAATCGGGAAGAGCAAATATTAGAGGACCAGCAATATTTTGCACAAGTCACAAAACTATAATCTTCCTCAGTTCATGTAGTCCCATGTCCTAATTTGTGTTCAGTTTGCAGTTTTTTAGTTCTGGAAATTCGTACCCATTTTAGTATTAGTCTTAAAGATGCCAAATACCTGTGTTTGTCCTAAAAGTCCTTTTCATGAATCTCCTTGAAGATGAAATACACTTTGTGAGAGAATAAGAACAATTATAAATGACAGCATCTCTGGGGCGCCTGGGTGGCTCAGTCGGTTGAGCGTCCGGCTTCGGCTCAGGTCATGATCTCACGATTTGCGGGTTCGAGCCCCGTGTCGGGTTCTGTGCTGACAGTCTTGTGCAGGAAGCCAGTTTTTCTGATCTCGTAAGTAGAGGAAAGATCTCCTTGTGAGGCAAGGTGGGTTTGCAAGGCCTCCCACCGTCAGACGGGCGTCTACACCCACTCAACCCCCACTCAACTTCTGCTTGAGCACCGACCCCCAAGGCTCCTGACTGACTGAGATCAGGAGTGACTTGTCTTCTGATCCTAAAAATATGTGAATTGTACCTTGTGAAAAAACTTGTTATAGGAGTCTCTTCTTTTATGATTATAGGAGCAAACGTTACATTTCCTGAGAAAACCTGTTTTTCTTCCCCTCGGAAAACAGGCTATTGACCCCTGCTCACAAAGACCTAACTCTTGTCCTCGCGGTGCTAAAAACTTTGCCTTGTATCAGGATGCTAAGATCCCTTCCTTCCCATATGATAAACATCTAGTTGCCAACTTTATCTCTGTTGGTAAAGATTATGCAGGAGTCTTCCACCAATCTCTCTTCTGGGAAATTTTGACATACCGAAGACTTTGTCAGCAGAACTTACTGACTAAGGCAATTGCCACTTCTGTTTTGTACCCCATACATTTTCTCAATAAATAAGCTGACTCTCGGGTCGGGGCAGAGACGCCCACCTGGTGAGCAGAACGAGGGAAGCCGAGGCTTCTCACTCGTCTTCACCAACATCGTTCATCCCTCAGGGAGCCCTGGACCCGCTGGAGCTGGACTGCGGCAGCCTGGAGCCTGTCCTCAGATTCCGTGTCTCCCTCTCTCTCGGACGGTCCCCTGCCCACACTGTCTCTCTCTCTCTCAAAAATAAATAAAACATTAAAAAATCAATGACGACATCTCAGAAATGACATTGTTAAAGATCTGATGAGCGTTCGTTATGATGCAATTGACAAGGGAAGGCGGCTATTTCTGAGACACAAACACTTCAATAGTCAGACTATCAAGGAGGACCGGACCCCGAGACGTGAGAACTGTGGGAGCCGCATCCGTGTTGGGGCGGTTACCGCACGTTCCCGCGCAGCGCAGCCTGAGGTCGGCCATTGTGCCCGGTGCTTTTCCAAGGAAATTAGCGTCTCAAGTAAAAATGCCCAATTGGTCAAAAAGACTTCATTTACAATTCAAATCTTGGAAGTTTGTTAAAATCTTAGAAAGTCATAAAGCACACCCTAAATAGGGCTACAGATCATTACAAATCTTATTTTATTTACCCAACGCGGCAATAAGAGATCTTCAAGGCAAATATGTGGCATTCTATGTTGTTAGCAAAACCGAGCTCCTTAAACATGGAGAAGTTCTAACTTTCAGTCATCAAAGACCTGATAAAGAGGAAACCTAGAAGAGAGAGAGAGGAAATCGAAAGCTTTGGTTTCCCCTGCAGACAAAAGAGGAAAATACTGTTTACATTTTCTTATCAAGAGCAGATTAACAGTCAAAGAAAACTTTATCTTCTGAACAGAAAGAAAAACGGAACTTTATCTCCTATCAGTGTACTTTTAAAATCCATTGCAACCTTAGTCCGTCCTGACCACACATAAAATTCCTTTCCAAAGATTTCCCTTCATGAACCTTCTACAACTTTCCTTTGTCTTCAAATGTTGTCCCCAGTCATTTCTCTCTGAATAACCAGTCTCGTTTGGGACAAAATTACTTTCTTTAACCGTCAACAAAAAATGTGGTTCCGTTTCTTATATCTTTCTTACACATCTCCCACTTTCCTTATTTTCATCAGTCTTAATTACACTTCGGAGAATTTTAACTTAGAAACCTTCGTCTCCAGTGAAATTTAGGAGCCAATAGTAAACGGTTGTACC
The DNA here is from genome assembly GCA_004023785.1 of Mungos mungo. Taxonomy (NCBI): domain Eukaryota; kingdom Metazoa; phylum Chordata; class Mammalia; order Carnivora; family Herpestidae; genus Mungos; species Mungos mungo. Next base: position 3,586 of record PISW01012905.1, on the reverse strand, counting down.
AGAATCCTTTAGATGGCAAATTCATGAATCAATTCAGCACAGAGCATGTTTTTCAACAGACCTATGTAGTCTTAATTTCTCTGCAATAAGTCAAAAGCAGATTAACCTTAAACTTAGTAATCCAGGCTTTAGCACTCCGTTCTATTTGGAAAAGATCTACACGCCCAACGAATTTGCTCTCGTGTGGCGTGCAAACTGTAAAGCAAAGGTCCCCAAAGACTTTGAAAGCTATCTTAACAATGACCCATGAAAACTTTGAGACAGACAAAATTAACCATTATTTTACGTCATCTTTTTGCTAACAAATTGCAACAGAGAGAACAAGAGCTTACTTGACCTTTAGTAAACCTTGGTAGAATAACAGTTTTATTTTAATGCTGATAACTCTAAAGTCGGGTCTCTCTTTCCTAAACCAGCAAACTTAAATTAGTTTAAGCAAATATGTTCCACTTGGGTCCACCTAAAAGATAATCTGTTCCCCGTTGTCAGTTTTTTGCCTGGGACACTGGTGGGGAAATCTGAAGTGGGGGGCCCAGGGGGTGCTCTTTGCTCCTTGACCTTGAGGGTGGGAGGAGGAGCCAGGGGCGCCTGGGGCAGTGCAGATGGTATAAGAACCAGTTACACAGGCGGCACCCAAGGTGGTGTAGAAACAGGAGGAGGGAAGGGGGAGGCAGAAGAGGTGAGGTGCCAGCAGAAGGCAGAGAAGGACAATTTCCCGGTTCTAACCTTGTCAGCTCCGTCAGAGGCACGGATGCCTGTTTCTTGTTCCACCAAAGTGGAATCAGTCAGGCCGTGTCAGGCCAGAGAAGACAGGGAACCTCCCCAAAACCAATGGAGTTTCAGCAGCTGCTGGGGAATATTCCTTGAAGACCCCGCCCCGGGGGAGACTAACCACAGCTGGCCTCAATTATCACAGCCACTAACCCAGGAGACGGACGAGGGAGAGGCGCCCACATCTCGTGGGGGCGTGAATAGAGAGTCAGTGTCCCCTTTATCGGGATGGCCTGTGTCCCCTCCAGTGGCCTGGATTCACTTGGAGGATTTACGTGGACACCCAGTATGTCCAAAGGGAGTGTGTTAACCTGGCTGGTCCCAAGCACCTTCTGCAAGAGGCCTCAGGTCTGGGTCCTCATCCCTCTGTCCATGTCCTGTTTCCTGCAGGAGGGATCTCACTGCTAGACCCTACTACGGCCGTGCAGTGTGACAGGGGGTCAGTCGTTTCCTAAGGTTTGCAATTCAGATTGTCCCCAGTGGGTTAAAAGTCATCCCAAGAGAGTCCTTGGGGGCTGAGGAGAAGCTGCATGCTCCTCCTAGAGAGAAAAGTAGAAAGAAAAGAGAGAGAAGGTCCATTACCCCCGAGAATCCCCCGGACTCCTGGGTGGCATCCCCCGTGCAGGCTATGTCAGAAGTTCCTGGTGTTAAAGCGACCCAAGACGTCCCTCGAACAAAGTCTCTACGACCACCGACAGCCGACCAAGGGCCCCTAAAGGGACGCTAGGGTCCCCCCCTTCCCCTTGCATTCCAGACTACAGGCGGGTGCCTGGTGTGTGGACTGGAATACCGCAGCCCGAAGCCCAGGCCCTAACAGGCGGTGCCTCGAAGAACGTGTCTGATGGCCGGGCCCTGAGTGCCGAGGCCGCGAGGAGCATCCCCGGGAGCCTTGCTTTCGTTTCTTGGAGAATCTGCAGCTTTTAACCCACGGAAAACACGCGCAAAGTTTTATAAGGGGGAATTACCCGATTTTATAATTTAAGTGATGGTTAGTAGGAGAGGTTGGCCAAAAACAGTTAAGGCAGAGATCCAATGTGACCTAAGTGAATAAAAGCACTAAATAAATACAAGCAGGGATAGAGGGCGTCAGATTTCGGGGTCTTGTTACCATCCGCCAGGTGCTAACTTCCAGCCAAAAGGCAGGCTCTCTCCTCCCTGTCCAATAACCAGGGCTAAGGATTGCAGCCTGAGGACGGACGTGAACGTGCTCCCGCGAGACCACGCGCCCCGGAAACTGCGGAGGAAAAGAGAAAAGTGTACTCACTGAATCTGCACCAAGGCCCAGAGTCCAGATGCAAAGACTCACTGCCCCACGTTGGGCACATAGGATGAAGTTTTAAGGGTGATGGCAGGTGGTCTGGAGCCGACGACCAAGAAAGAATTATTGGTCATCAAGAATTCTTGAAGACATCTTTTGTGCAAAAAAGGTGGTTTTATTAAAGCGAGAGGACAGGACCCAAAGCGGGAAGACTTGCACTGGGGTCCTGACGGGTACCTCCTTCATGCCCTCCGACTGGGAGGGAGGCAGGGACAGAGTAAGCCGCTAAGGTATTGCGCGGCGCCCGGGGGACTCAGTCGGGCTAAGCGTCCAACTCCGGCGCAGGTCATGATCTCACAGTTCGTGGGTTTGAGCCCCGCGTCGGGCTCTGTGCTGACAGCTCGGAGCCTGGAGCCTGCTTCCCATTCTGTGTCTCCCTCTCTCTCTGACCCTCCCCTGTTCACACTCTGTCTCTCTCTCTCTCTCTCTCAAAAAAAAAATTAAAATTAAAAAAAAGTCTCTAATGTATTTTGGAAGCAAGGTTTCCAGGACCTTGAGGGGCTGGCCGTTGCTAGGGAAACACCACTTATTACCGTTTCATAAAACCTGAGTCATGAGACACCTCATGTATATCAGGGGCCATAAGCCTGGAGGATGATTGCGGCACGGATCTTGGGACAGCGGAGAAAAGGAAGTAGGATCCTGGAGGTCGGGACCATGTTAAGCTGAGGTTCCTGCCGGAGTCCGGCTCCAGCGGGTCCCTGGGTCCCGGAAGGATGGACGGTGGACTTTCTTTCCGGTCCCCAGGCAGCGTCTCTGCTGTGCCTGCTGGGGGGTCTCTTTTATTGGTCAGGCGATAACGTGACATCAGAAAACAGTAGTTGTTTACAGTGACTAATTCTTAGTGATGAGGTGCTTTAATCATCGAAAGGGCACAGAAGCGAGTTTTACGGAAGTGTCGTTTAGAACCGTCCCGTTCAGGCTTGGCGTCAGCCCCCAGATTAAGAAAGTAACAAACCTGTCTTGTTTTGTACCGGTTGTTTTTTTGTCAATAATTATGACTTTGTTTTTGATTAATGAGTTCCAACCAAGTCATGTAACATACTTACAGTGAGGTCCAGTAAATATTATAGCCAAGAATGTAACAGGATGTTTTAAGTAGAAAACAGTATAACATAACTATTATTTAAGTTAGTAAAGCCAAGATTAAGTCATAGGTTAAGTTGTATACAGATAGGCTAGGAGTAGTTTTATTTGGTTCAGTAACTACAAGAGGAAGGATGCTCGCTAACAGGTTGCTAGAGAAAGTCCTTTCTCTGACGCAAGCACGTGGGGGCCCGTGTGCGTTGGCCTTGGACCTGGGTTCCCACATCCTTATCCGTCCTCGTAACAATCAGCACCAGGTAGAATGCAGACCTTGGGAAGGATGCTCTGACCTTGTCTTCCACTTCTAATCTCCAATTTAGGCTCCAGTTCTCTTTGGACCAGACTCAAAGGGACTGTGTTTTTGACCTTGTATTTATTTCTTATCTCCAAATTAGGCTCCTTTTCTCCAGG
>PISW01012904.1:0-29461 GCA_004023785.1 Mungos mungo | reverse complement strand
CAAGTCACCCACCCCCGCACAGCCAGGTGCAGCCTGGGTTCCTTTTGCCTGCTTGCTTTTTTCAGTAAGACTTGACATTGTAACCATTTCCAAGCACACGGCTCAGCGCACCAAGCTCACTCACTGTTGTATAACTTCCCCCACTCTCCCGCTGCAGAACCTTCCATCTCCCCAGGCTGAGACTCTGTCCCCGTGAAGCGTGACTCGTCCCCTCCTCCCCCAGCCCCGGCTCCCACCGTCTACTCTCTGTCTCTGGGGACGGGACTCCTCTGGGGACGCCTGTGAGTGGGGTCACCAGGACATGCCCTTCTGTGTCAGGCGTCTGTCACTGCGCACGTGTCCCCAGGTCCGTCCGCGCTGTGGCAGGCGGCAGGACGTCCCTTTGAGGCTGGATCGCAGCCTGTAGTGTAGATGGAGGGTGTCTGGTTATCCATTAGCCATTCGATGGGCACCCGCCTTGTGCCCGCGCCCTGGCTCCTGTGAGTCGTCGTGCCGTGGGCGCGTTTTCCTCTCTGTCGGGCAGAGAGGGCTTGGAGTCCACGTGCCCCGAGCTGCCTCACCTCTGCACTGCCCCAACTTTCCCGACCCGCCAGCAGCGTGCGGAATCCCCGTCCGCAACAACTTGTTACTGTGTCTTTTTTGTCACAGCCGTTCTGGTGGGTGTGCAGCCAGTGTTGAGTCTTTAAAGGGGTGGAGAACAAAAGGATAATGTGACAGGGATTTAGCTGCCCCCTCCCCCCGGACTTGTGGGCTAGGGATTCATTTGGACCGTTGGGCAAAGCCTGAGAGCTTACCGCTGGGCCCTTGACAGGGGTTCGCTGGTGTGGGGTCGCCGTGCTGTAGGCCTTAGTGGCCCTCTGCTGTGCTGTGTGGCCTCGGGCCTGGTGCACAGCCTCTCTGAGCTTCCTCGGGAAGGGCGGGGCTTCAGTTCCCTCTCTCGGTGTCAAGAGAACAGAGGACCCGCCCTTCCCAGGACCCGTCACCTGTCCAGACTCCAGTGGCCCTTCCTCTGGATTATGTGTCGCCCCCGTTCCCTTATCTGGCCCCCCACTGTGGGCTCCCCCATCTCGGCCCCAGCCACGCCCACAGGCCGTCCTTGGGGGCGGGCACTCCCCCACTGGCCCCGCCCCTTCCATCCAGACCTCGTAGTGCAGGTGGGGCCCCGAGGACCAGACACCAGAGGTGCCAGTGTCGGCCTCGCCTCACCTCCCCTTCTCTCCCCACCCCCCACCCCTGTCCGTAGTCCAAGGAGTCATCGTCCGTGCTGAGCTGTGACATCTCCGGAAATAACAAGTACATTGTGACAGGCTCGGGGGACAAGAAGGCCACGGTGTACGAGGTGGTCTACTGAGACCCCCCGCCTTCCTGCGCCCCTGGCCTGGCTCCCGGGGGAGGGGCACCCAGCAGAGAGGCCCAGCACCCGGCTCCGTCCACACCTGCGAGTGCTAAGCGTCCTCTGCCCCCGGCCGACCCCCTGCCACCTTCCCCTGCTGGACGCGGTGCGGGACGGGCAGGTGGACTTCGGGGAAATAAACGTGCTTATCACACCTGCCTGTCTGCCCTGGGGACCAGGGGTGTGGGTTTCCTGGGCGCTGCGGCCGCGGGAAGCGGAGGACTGCGTTCTGGTGCGGCCCGCGGGGTCGCCGGGTGTGGTGACGGGCGGCAGGGCTCCCGTGAGGCCGGGTGACGAGGAGCCGCCGGCCCCGGTGCTCGAACACAGCAGACCTTCCTCTCCGCCCGCGACCACGTGGCTGGCAGAGCCCCCGCGGCCGTTTCTGCCACGTCCCGCGGAGCATCAGGATCCAGCGTGGCAGCGGCGAGGGAGTCACACGTGTTTTATTTAGTGATTTTTAACTTGTACTTATTTTTTTTAACATTTATTCATTTTTTAAAAATTTCTTTATTATTGAGACAGACACAGAGCATGAACAGGGGAGGGGCAGAGAGAGAAGGAGACACAGAATCTGAAGCAGGCTCCAGGCTCTGAGCTAGCTGTCAGCACAGAGCCCGATGCGGGGCTCAAACCCACAAACTGTGAGATCATGACCTGAGCCGGAGTTGGAAGATCAACCGACTGTGACTTTTCAATGCTCTGACCCTAGAGTTTCCTGTATCCGCCAGCCTTTTGGACAGAATCCTCCCGCGTGTGGAGGGTGGGGGTATAGAACGCGGCTCTTTGGGGGTGCGGTCAGCTTTGAGGCCCACGGGTCACTCCTGACAGCCTGGTGCACGATGAGGCGTGGCCGGGCGTGAGGTGCTGAGCGGACACCACAGTCCCGGAGGAAGCGACAGGAAGCCGAGGGCCGACGGGAGAAATGGCCAGCAAGGAGGGTCCCGCAAAACTGAGTACAGAGGGAACAGCATGTGCGGAGGCTCAGAGGTAAGGCGCTGGGCCAGGTGGAGACCAGGAGGGGTCCGCGCCTCCTCAGCTGCGGGAGCGAGGTCTCCGGCCCAGGCTTGAGCAGAGAGAGCCCTAGACACGGGCTGGCAGGGAAAGGGATGCAACACATCTGTTTTCCAGAAGCTCCCATGGGCGGCTGCTGGCAACCTTCTGGAGGGAGACGGCAGGGTCCCCGCGTGGAGGTTTGGAGGTGCTTTTTGGAGACAGGATAATTCTCCAGGTCAGGACAGCAGACCTGTCAGCACCACAGCGAGGGGGGAGGCTTATGCAGGAGGGGACGGGCAAGCAGGTGGGGTCTGAGCCCCTGTGCAGGGAGAGGCCGCCCGAGACTTACTGCTGGTGGGCTGTGAACGGCCCTGGACCCGGCCGCAGGCAGGGCTGACGCGGGACAGGCACCCTGGGGGGCGTCCTGCGCTGTGGGGGCCCCTGCTTGGTGCCAGGCATACCCCCCGAGTCATGACACCCAGGAATCTGCAGATTTGCCATGAGCCCCCCCCCCACGGGCTAAGGTTCACCCCCAGGTGAGATGCCCCCAGCCAGTGCGAGAGGGGGTCTTGGGAAGAGTGGAGAACCCCCTCCCTCGGTGCCACAGGTGACTGGGAAGCCGCTCCAGAGAGGAGGGGACAGGAGGAAGGAAGGGGTCCCCATCCACCCCCACTCCCAGCAGGGGGGGCATCAGGGGCTTTGACAAGCCGCTCAGTGAACGTGGACTTGAGGCTGGGAGACTCGGACAGAGTCCTTCCTCTACAAGACGGGCGGGGGGCGGGCAGGGACGCACAGACCCCTCTGCTGTTTGCGGTTGCTTTATTACACGTGACAAAGATCGCAATGCGGGAGAGACCCGGCCCGCCACACCCCTCCACCACCACACTGGGGGCAAAGGACAAAAAACAAGGACCCGAGTCAGGACCCGGCGCCGAGGCGCTCAGTACGTGAGCAGGTACACGGAGGCGCGGTCCCTGGACCCCGTGACGATCAGGCGGTCGTTGAGGGACACGTCACAGCACAGGACGGACGAGCTCTCGGGGACCTCGGACGCGGGAGGCCGGCATGAGCGGTGGGCGGCTCACCCACCCCACCGTCCCTTCGAGCCCAGTCTCCCTGGGGCCCCTGCCCAGCCGCCCCTGGGGTACCTGGAACTCCAGGGTCCCCGCGGGCATGCTGTAGACGCCGACCAGATCATCCATCCCGACGCTCACCCACCACTGGCCTGGGAGGTGGCAGAGGGGTCCGGTTTGTGGGGGAAATCCGGCCTCTGAGGGCAGGGCCCCTGGGGATCTGGGACATAGAGGTGCCCCCCCACCTCCCTCTTGTCTCTGCAGAGCATCGCTGGGCGGCTCCTGCTGAGGAAGGGCCTTGGGGAGCAGGAGGGGCGGGCTAGGATCCTGGGGGAGCCTGGGGGCCACAGGGGACTCCTGGCCACTCACCAAGGGGCGAGAACTTCAGACCCAGGATGGTGCCGTCTTTACTCCCCACCATGTGCTTCTGGCCCCCTCGGGTGGGCTGCAGCCACTGCTGGCCATTGGCTGTGCCCACCAACACCCAGTCCTCCTGGGGACTAGGGGACAGGCTCATTATCTGGGGGGGTGGGGGGCCGGGAAGGAGCCAGTCAGGTCCCGGGCTCGCCTGGGGGCTGACCTGCCAGCCTCCTGGCTCCGAGGGCCGAACAAGCAACTTCACACCTGTGGGCCTCAGTCTGCTCGTCTGTAAAGTGGGTTGGTTCTCTCTACCTTAAGGGATGATTGCAGGTGTCTGATGCTCTTGGGGCCGGACAGGGGGGGCCGGAGAACATCTCTAATGACACTATTCCCGCCAGCACCCCTGAGATGTGGCGCCCACGCACCCCCTCCCCCCGACATCCACCTCCTTCTCTATTCCGGGGCCCAGCCACTACCTGGCCAACCAGACCCTTCCCAGCCTGCACACCTGAGACTCGAACTGGTACTCCTGGGGCTCCCCGGCAGCCCTCAGGTCCCAGCACCGCAGACAGGTGTCCAGACCCCCGGTCCAGATGTTCTGGTCTTTGACGGCAATGCTCTTGGCCCCATTTGGCTGGCCCGGCAGGTCCCTGGCCAGGAGGGGTGTTGGGAGGGGGTCAGGGCTGAGACTCTGAACTTTGAGCCCCAGGAACGACCCCCTACCCGCGCACCTAACCACACCCAGGTGACAGATGAGGAAACTGAGGCCGGCAAGAGCGCTGGGACTGGGGTTTGAAGAAACGCAGCCAGAATCTGAACTCGGCCCTCAACGTTCTCAAGCGCCAATGTAGGCGTTCGAGGGGTTTTTCCACTTGGCGGCCGCTGGATCCCAAAGTCAGGGCACAGGCGGGAGGGGCTTTCAGGGTGACTCCGCCCCACCCAGGCCTCACCTGATGACACTCTGGTCCCGCAGGTCCCAGATCCTGACGGTGCCGTCCTTGAAACCCGCCAAGGCCAGGCTATCCTCGGGCCTGGAGGCCAGGGCCTGGCAGGTGAGGCCGGCGCAGGGCAGCTCCCGGCTCACGTGCAGGGTGGGTGCAGTCAGGTCCCACACGCCCACGCCGGCCAGGTTGTGGCCACCGGTGAGCAGGGTGGTGCTGTCGGAGGACAGCAGGCAGGTGCGCAGGTAGGCCCCGCGGGTCTGCAGTGGGCGGAGACGCAGGGGACGGTCCTGTCCTCCTCCGCTTCCGGCTCCCGCAGGCCCCGCCCCCAGAGCCGCCCCACCCCCCCTCACCTGTATGCCCAGGTGGCTCTGGGGACACCTGTCCTCCACCACCTGGCCGGCCAGGCTCCACACTTTGACGCCGGCCCTGCCGCAGGTGAAGGCGTGCCGCAGGAAGCTGCTGACCGCCGTGGCCAGCACGGGCTCCCCGTGTTTCAGCGTCCGCACCTTCTCCATCCGGTGAGGGACAGCCGGCTTCCTGGACCGCCAGGGCAAGGCATCTGGTCTCTTCCACGTGTCCTCAAAGTCCTCAGGGTCCCAGCATCTTGGGAGGGCAGGCCCCGTGTCACCAGCCTACCCGTGAGCCTCTCCGCCCAGATGGGGGAGGGAGGCGGAGACCCATCAAGCCTGAGGAGCTCCCTTCTCCTGCAGGTGTTGGGGTTCTCAGGCCTCGTGTCCCTGCCATGCTGGGCTCCCCCACAGTGCTACCTAGGCCCCTCCAAGTATTCTCCCTCTCCCAGAGCCAGACATCACTCCCTTCCACCTGGAATGCTTTGTCCCATCCTAGCAAACTCCTACTCATCCCTCAAGACCCTAACCACCATGCCCCTTCCTCCAGGTAGCCTTCTCCTCCACAGCTGGGCTCCCAGCCTCGGACCACACGCTCAGGACTGTCTGCATCCAGCTCCAACGCTCTTTCCAGGGGAGTCCTTTCCGCAAACCCCGAGCTAGTTATGTGGGGAGGGACAGTGATGTTGGCTGACTGTCACTCTAATTACTGAGGACAGCAGCACAGTGGGGGGGAGGGGAAGACACACACACACCTGTGGTCCCCTCTCCCTGCCAGGGACAGACACACAGCTAAGAGGGACACACAGACACCTACATGGGCTTCAGGAAACGGCAGGCCTTCAGGGCAGGCTCCTGTGGGCAGGACCAGGCTCGCGTCAGCTCCCCCTGCCCCAGCCCTCCCCCCCTTGCGGAGGCCACCGCTCAGGCTGGTGCCTCACCTGGGCCACGCGGGAGAGCATCCCCCCGGCCTCGGTGCCCGGCTCTGTGCTCCCTTCGCGAGCGCCCTCAGGGGAGCTCAGGGAGGGCACAGGGGGGCTGAGAACTGGGCGGAGACAAGAGCGGGTGAGTGGCGGGTGTGGGGTCCTCGGGCGGGAGGCCCCCCTGCACCAGGATTACCGAAAGTGTCTTCGGTACGTGATTCCAGTCCCGAGTAGCTTGGTCCCAGGTCCTGGCTCTCCTGCCCGCAGGAATTGGGGGCGATCAGTTCAGGCCAACGGGCCGCCCAGGGTGGGTCTTAGACCCTGGAAACCTCAGGGAGACCCAGGCGGTGTAGACAGGGCTCACCAACAGCCCCAAGTCCCGTCCTGGTTGGGGCTACAGTCTTGGGACACAGTCCTGAGTCCCAGGAACCCGGTGCCCCCGCCCGAGGGCCCAGCCCCCTGGGGCGGCCGACGAGTCACTCACCGCGCCTGACGGCTGCTCTGTCACTAGGATGGGAGGGGGGGACAAGGGTCAACAGGGCTGCCCCTGGACACCCCCCGCCCCCATCCCCTGTCCTCAGGGAGGCTCACCCCTGCGCTGGGGCCGCTCCCCCTTGTCGAGGGTCCCTGCAAAGATCTGCCAGAGCTGCTCAGTCAGGACGTCCTGCCAAAGACGGGCCTCCGGGTCCCAGCGCGCCGGCGCGTCCTGCTCGTCGGCCCCCGGGCGCTGCGTGAGCCAGTCTGAGGACCTCCTGGCCACAGCGTCCTCCGAGCGTGGTCCCTGGAGACTCGGGCGCTGCGAGGCTGTCGCGGGGCTGCCCGGCCCCCAGGAGTCCCGGTCAGCCCGGCTCCCGGCCGCCCCCTGCAAGCACAGGGGTGAGAGGGAGGGGGCGGTGCACCCTCGGCCCCGAGCCGGCCCCCCTGCCCCCCGCGAGGGCCAGGCACCCACCTCCCCCGGCGGGGGGCCCGGAGGTCGGCTCCAGGTCTCCAAGGTCTGGAGGAAGTGTTCTGTCTGGGGGGGGGGGGCAGATGAGTCACAGCTGAGCCTCTGTCACCGGACGGCCCTGGGGGCAGACCTCCTCCTGCGAGGGTCCCCCGTGCGCAAAGCGGGGACACGCTGGCTGCGTGGACGGGGCCAGGGGCCTGGTGGTGACGCAGAGCCCTCGGCACCGGGCCGAGCCTGGAGCGAGCCCGTCGCGCCCGGAGCACGGCAGCGGCCGGCGAGGCCCGACCCGAAGGGCCGATCGGTCGTCTTCATAAATGGTAGAAAGGAGGATCCGATCTGCCCCCCAGGGACACAGGCCCCTCTGCATGGGGACACGGGCATTTGCTTAAGTGTCAGAAGGATACTGAGAAATCAGTGAGGCGGCGGGTGTCCGACGATGCTTCGGGTCGTGATCTCGGGCCCCGCGCTGGGCTCTGCGGACGAGCACGGCTCTGAGTCGGTTTCGGAGTCTCTCCCTCAAAATAAACAAACTTAAAACCACTACCAAGGATTAGCTCTTAGGAAGAGGAGGCAGCAGAAGAGGGGACCCCGTGGGGGGGGTCCTGGGCTGCTGTTTTATACCCCAAACCAGGCCATGTGACGGCCACCAGCTCGAGTCAAGTGGACGGTTTCCACGCGCCTGGACGGGCCTGGGGCCCTGGGCTCGCTGCCCCCTCCCGGCAGGCCCCTGCCTGGCCTTGCACGGCCTCCGCGGACACCAGTCCCCTGACCCGCGCCTCCTCCCAGACTCCGCTGCCCTGGAAGTAGCTCCGGCCACAGGTGCTGTCAAGTCTCAAGTTCAGTCCAGCTGCAAGTGCGACTCCTCCAGGGCCCCCCGGGGGCTCAGTCGGCTGAGCGTCCGACGCAATTTCCACACAGGTCATGATCTCACGGTTCGGGAGTCTGAGCCCCACGTCGGGGCTCCGATAACCGGGCAGAGCCTGCTTGGGACTCTCTCACGCCCTTTCTCTCCCCCACCCTGGCGCTGCGGGCTCCCGGGGAAGACGGTGTGCGGCTGGCGTGGGTCTGTGGCCGCGCCAGCAGCACCCCTGCCCTAGTGACGCACACCACGAGGGGTGTGCGCCGAGAAGGCCCCCCGAGTTGTCTGGCCCGAGACACCCTCCAAAATCCTGGGGAAACACTGATCCACGAAGAAAGAGCGGAGAAAGCAACGCGGCCTCAGTGCCAACCGCGGCCCGTCCTATGTAACGGGAGCTACCGGCATTCCCATTTTGCGGATGAGAAAACAGAGACCCAGAGAAGCCACCCCAGTTTCCCAAAGCCGGGAGGGACGGGACCAGGCGGGCTTTACCCGCTTCCATCTTGAGCCTGAGCCGAGAGGGAGGGGGCTGGGCAGCTGGACCCCCTCGCGCGCTCCCTGCCTCCTGGGGCAGCGGGGGATGGGCTCCCCGGCCGGGCCCCCCAGCAGCGCGCACCCAGGGGGGCCTTCCCCAGTCTCCTGGCTCGTTAATGTGCAATTTACTGGCACTTGAGCGCACTCAGCATGGCAAGTGCCCCCTCCCGCCCGCTGCTGGCTGTCCCTGGGGACGAGCTGGCTGCAGCCCGTGATTTTACATGCACGGCCTGGAGGCTGTGAAAACAGGGAGCGGGAGACCGAGGGGGAGGACCAGGCGGCCAGCGAGGGTCCTAGAGGGTCCTAGGGGGTCCTAGGGATCCGCCACTTCCTGGGCGGGGGGGGGGGGTCCCAGCCTGAAGAGCAACTCTCTGGGGGCCTTGCGGTCACACCCTTACACCCAGCAGGTGCTGCGGGGATCCCCCCATCCACACTGATTAGTTCTCACCAGCACAGCATCTACATAACCAGCACCCCGCCCCACGGTCCTGTTCCGCCCTGCCCCACAGCCCATCCACCAGAGGGCGCCTGTGAGCACCCGAGTCAGGCCCGCCCTTCCCTGCCTGCAGCCCTCCAGGGCTCCCACCTCCCTGGGGGGAAAGCCCAAGTCCTCCGCGAGGCCCCCGCAGCCCTGCACCCCTCCCCCCGGTGTCTCCCCGATTCCTCACTCTGCTCCAGCCACTTACACGGGCACCATCTTGCCCCAGGACCTTTGCATCTGCTGTGTCCTCAGCCTATTCTGCTCCTCCCATCCTGGGCATCTGCACTCCCTCTCTGATCTCCTTCAAGAGTTTGCTCAAGCGTCACCTTCTCAGCAGGCCTTCCCACTCCCACCCTTGCCCTCACGTCCCCCTGGGCTGCCCGGCCCTCACTCTCCCACACGCCTGTTTACCAAGTTCCCAGCACCCCAAGGGCAGAGGTCCGTCTGTGTCCTTCTCTGCTACTTCCCTGGCGCCTGCATCCGCGCTTGGCAAGAAGGTGATGGATGAGTAGCCGGTGAATGAATAACCGTCTCTGGCTGCTTCCTGCCTCCCCCCTGCTCTGGATCCCTCTCTCCCTGTTCTGCTCCGCGCTGCCCACCCCAGGCCCCGCTAAACTGCAGACACGGCCCTGGCCCTCCGCCAGTCACATCTGGCACAGGCAGAGTCCTGCAAGCACCCAGGAGAGAGGGCCAGGTGGCGGAAGGACGGCGGGCGTGGAAGACGGGCTCCGCTCGGGCACGGTGCCCTGTGCCGGGAGCGCGGGCCCCGGGGGACCTGCCCCCCACGCGGTCCCCAGGCCCCCAGCGGGCTCAGGCACAAGAAGGCCGGAACCGGGTGTGCCCCTCACATGACCGGCCCTTCGGGGCGGAAGCCACTGAGCTGTGAAGTGCTGGAAAGGCCCCTGGGCTCCTCTGAGGCCCGCGGGGAAGGGGAGCAGGGGGAGGAGCCAGCGGGGCCGGGAGCCGGCTCCCTGTGGGTGGGCGCTGCCTGGGGCTCCGTCAGGTCGCCCTCCGCCCACAGCACTCCAGGGCTCCCTGTCCTTTGGGGTAGGAGTCCACAAGGACCCCCACAACCTGACCCTGTCGTAGCCTCTCTCCCCCTATTTTTCCTGTTCTTCAAGGAGGGGCAGCCACACCCTGGCTCCCTGGCTCACCCACCTGCTTGTGATGTTCCTGGAGCCCCTGTGGAACCTTCTGGAACTGCAAGAGAACAGCAGGGGTTGCTCCGGGGTGGGGGAGGGGCGGCGGTGAGGCGGCCAACGGAAGCGGGCCAGAGTGAGCAGTCAAATGCCCCGCGTGCTTCTCCTCAGCTGTGTGACCTCGGACAAGGGCTCTACCTCTCTGGTCACTACACCCTTCAAATGGGACACCGCCTACCACACAGAGTGGGAGCTACTGAGGGATACCCTTGGATCTCATTCTGAAGGTGAAGTTCAAAGGCTCCCCATAACCACAAGGCCCCACACTTGCCCCTCCCCTCCGTCCCTCTCCTTGCTCCAGCCACGCGGGCCTCCTGGCCCTTCCTCCCACACTCCAGGCCCGTTCCTGCCCCAGGGCCTTTGCGCAGGCTGCACCCGATGCCTGGCTGCTCTCTCAGGAGTGACAAGCTCCTTATCGTCCATACCTCGCTGTGAACGTCACCTCCTCCAAGAAGCCCTTCCTGACTATCTTAGCTCCAGATCTGTACTCCTGCCCCTCCCGTCCTCTCCCATCCTTACAGTGGTGGCAGCTGGTGAGTCCCGTGCCTCCCTTCACTTATCTCCTCCGCCTCGAGGCGCCCCGTCCCGAGAGCTGGATGAGCCACGAGTCCAGAGTATAAATTTAATCAAGTTAAAGATTCGGTTCCTTACAAGTTCTCAACAGGCCACGTGTGGCTGGCGGGGTGCCATAGTGGACACTGCTGATACAGAACATTCTCATCGTTGCAGAAAGTTCTAGAAGCCAGCACCATACTAGGACCTACCCTCCCCAGGAGCAGGGGCTTCGGTTGCCTATCCTTCCACGACGAGCTGTCAGCCAAAGAAACACCTCCTTCACACATGGAATGTCTACCTTTTGCAGGGAGGTCAGTATTCACGAAACGCCCCCTTGACGGAACGCGCGCCCCTCCCCCCAAGGAAGCAGAGATAAGCGGAGGAGAGGGTGTCCCCAAACCCGGCGGTGGCTCACCGTGTGGCACATGCTCTCCACCTGCGCCGTCAGGTGAGCCGGGAGCCTGAGGAGGAGAGAACCAACCAGCGGTGAGAAGAGCCCTCAAGCCCCGCCCCCCGGAGGCCCTGAAGGCCGAGGCACAGGTGCGATTTCAGTGCAGTTTTAAAAAATATAATCGAGCCGAGTACATTCGAGCTAAGCAACTCGAAGCCGCAAACGGAGGCCAGGATCGGCGTTGCTGGTTTTCCGTCGCTTCAGGCGCCGATGAGTAGCCCCCCCACGCCCCCCCACGCCGGCCATTACTAGTTCTGTCTTTGGGGCTCCGGTGGGGGGGGGGTCACCGAGAGACCAGATGGGACGCTCTCTCCCTCCTGCGGGGCCACACAGGGACCTCCCGCCCCGAGCGTGGCCGTCACCTGGGAAACTGCTGCCGGAGCTCGTTCAGGACATCCGGGGAGCTCCGTCCAGGAGGAGCCTGGAGAAGGGGTGAGGAGGGGAGAGGAGGCTCTAGATGAACCAGAGCGCACCCCCTTCCCCCCTCCTCCCAGGCCACACCTCCAATCAGCCCCCGGCCACCAGGGGGAGAGCTGGAGCCTCCCAAATCCTGAAGGGAATTCGCATTCTCTGGTCACTTAAGGCCCCCCCTGCCCCTCACCCCGGGAGTATCTTCCGTCTTGCGTCTTAGCCTAAAGTCTCGAACCCCGACCCTGGAAAGTCCCTGAGAGCGAAGGTTTGCCCACTCGGGGCCTGAACTGTCGAAAGGGTCGTCTCTGGAGGAGGGGGCTCTGCTTCTAAAATAGGAACCAGAACGGCTGGGTCGTGGGATTTACCACCCGGGGGATGAGAAGCAAGTGTAATTCAGGAAGTGCCCTGGCACCTGGGTCCGTGGGCCGGGTCAGCGCCCGCCCGGAGGCCTGGCCACCCGCCCACGTCCCTCCGTCAGGAGCAGGACAGCCTGGCTTGAGCCAGTTTCCACGGGTAACGACCCGCAGGGATTCATGCCTCGCCAGGCCCTCCTCACCAAAGTTCCGGGGGGCCTCCTCATCCTTTGAAGGTGCTCCTGGGGCCTGGGGTGGCCCCAAGAGGTCATCTTCCCGCAGGAGGCACAAGGGCTTTAGCCAAGGGACTCTAAAAGTAACAGAGTGAAGGCAGGCCCTGAGGGCGGAAGGCCAAGCAGCCTGGGAGAGAACCAGCCCCCCCTCATCCCGCTTCCCTCCAGGACCCAGCCCTGCATCCCCATCCCTTCCCGGGCCCCCAGCACGGCGCCGCACGCCCTGTGTCCTCTGCTCGGTTGTCACACACGGGGGCCTCCGGCTGCCCCACCTGATGCTGGGCGGCACCCAGGGGCCTCACCCCATGGGCCGGAGGGAGATGATGTCAAACACTTACACCCCTACCAGCTGCTGCCAGGGCTGGGGGACCCCAGAGAAGGACGCTAAAATTCAGCCTCAGTTTTTAGACAATTTCCTAGAGTACGGGTGAACCCCTAGAGGGGTTTTGGAGGATGAGTAAGAGTTGGCCAGGCGGAATAGGAGGTCTCAGGCCGGAGGAAAGGGGCCGCTGTCCACCCTCGTCACTCCTGTGGCACCAAGCACCCTGTTTTTACGCGGCTTCTGCCCCTCACCGGCCTTCCGGCCTCCTCCCCAGCCCCGGGACCCTGGGGTCCCCCAGGAGCCCCGCCTGCTCGCTCACCTCGCTTAGGGTGGAAGCCCCAGACAGACGGAAACGGCTTGGGAGGTGGGGTGCGCAACCAAGTTCAGGCTGAGAACCGGCGCCCCTCCGGGCCTCCCCTCATCCCGGGGCCCTTTGACCCCTCGGCCCCGCCCCGGCCCCGCCCCCCGGCGGCCACCTGCACCCCGAGGCCATCAATGAAGCGCCGCAGCTGCACGTGGGCTAGGGCCCCGCGGGCGGCCGCTGCAGGCTCTGGCCAATCGCGAGGCCGCTTGCCCACGTGGGCCGCGGCCGCTCTCGCTGATTGGCCGACTCGCCGCAGCCTCCGGCCGGGCTGTCAATCAGCGCGCCCGGCGCCGCCGCTTAACCCTCCCGGTCCCGCTGCGGGGGGTGGGCGGCGCGCAGAGCCGCGCGCCATTTGGGGTCCAGGCCGGGCTGAGGAGGTTTAGAAGGGTCTGGGGCTTGGGGTCGGAGGGTGCAACCGGGGACGGAGCTGGGCGGCGCGTAGTTGCATTGCTCAGAGAGGAGCCTGGGGGTTCTTAGCCAGGCTGGGGGTGGGGCTGGGAATGGGGGGCCCGATCTTTAGCACTCATTCCAGGCCCGTAACTGTTTCCCTCAATATTAATAACGTGCGGTGCGAATGAAGGACGCTTCAAGCCCCCTTAATGGGGAGAACATAACGGTCTCTCACCCAGCACCAAGCTCCCGGGCTCTGTATTTTTGTCAGTGAATTTTCCACACTGCCCCCACTCCCCGCGCCCCCCGCCCCCAGCCCAGCATCTGAGAACCAAAAGCGGGAACTGCAAAGGCCCTGAGCCCGGTACAATTTTTCCAGGTTCAAGGCCAGGGTAGGAAGGGGTGGTGGGTACTCCAGGCCCAGGATGTTAGAAAGGTAAGGGGTGGGGGCTGTAGGAGGGCGGCCAGGGATCTAGAGTTCTGTTTGGGCACAGTGTGCAGATGCCTACTGGAGGCGTGCCGTGGTCTTGGCTACCCCAGGACCTTTGCACGAACCATTCTCTCCTCTGCCAGGAATAGTCTCCCCCGACAGCCACGCAGAGGTCACCAGACCCCCAGGCCTCCCCTCGCATCTCTTTAAAAAATGAACCTCCAACACCACCACCCCCATTCTCCGTTTCTTATTTAATTTTTCTCCAAACGCGCTTTGAATTGGCACTAATCTTGTAATCTCGGTGGCTATAGGTCATGCTGTGTTCAAAATTCACATAAGGCTGATGGGATTCTCAGACATCCTTGCACAGGCCCACACGCCACCTGGGTGGCCATCGCTGGCTTGGGATGCAAAGCTGTGAGCAAGCGAGAGGACACCCCCCTTGCCCACCTTCTGTGCTTTGCCTGGGGGTGGGCGCTGTGTGGGCACCCCGGGAGCTCAGAGCCTGGGACGCGCGTTGTGATGTAAACACACAAGTTGGTTTTGCGGCTGCTTAAGGAGGGAAAGTGAGGGCCCCCGTGGGCGCGCCGAAGAGAAGGTTTTCTCCCAGGATCCCTCAACCGGCCCTTAATTGAAGCGTATTTTATTTATGGGCCAGTCTGCTAATTGCCTCCCCCTGTGCGCTTGGCTCGCCTCCCCTCCGCGGTTGCTGGGCCACCAGTGTATCCAGGGCTGTCCGTCTCCTACGGCGTCCGCCGGGTACCTGTGGCTATTTAAATTAAAACAAATTAAAATTAAATAGAATTTAAAACTCCGTCCTCAGGCTCACTGTCTGCATGTCAGTCGCATTGCAGCCACCCGTGGCTGGGGACGACCGTCCGCACTGGACAGTGCCAATCTAGAACATTCCCACCTTGGCAGAAAGTTCCAGCAGACAGTGTGGATCTGAGGTCCTTAAAGAAACCCCCGAGGTCCACGCAGAGGTTGGAAGCGTCCACGGCACCTGTTCTCCCGCCCGTGGACGTCTGGCCTGCCCTGGGGGGGGGGGCGAGTAGCCGGGGCTTCAGGGCTCAGGGGACAGAGGAGGGGGCGGGGAGGCAGCAAAGAGCTCCTTCGTGGCTTTTGAGTTGTGGCCGACTAGGAAACCCTGGGTCTGGATGAAAGTGTGACAGAAACGTGTTTGCATTTCCAAAGCTTTGGAGGAGATCTCAAACCCAGGCCGCCAGAGGCCCAGGTTACTTGGGTTGGGGGTAGGCCGGGCAGAAGCCTCCAGAGAAAGCCCAGGGGGCAGTGGGGCTGTGGAGTGGCCACAGGGAGGTGCCAGCTTTCAGCCCTCGGCCTCCATTTTCTCCGCCATCCCCAGGACCTCCCAGTGGCCCCCGCGGGCAGGTGACGGAGGTGGAGGAGCAGGTGCAGAAAGCCAGTGGGCCCAGGAGCTGGGGGTCCCGCCCCTGGAGGAATGACTGAGAGGCAGGAGGACAGGGACCACCCAGGACAGTGGCTGGACCCAGTGATGCTCCAGGGGAGGATGCCCCTCAGCTGCCCCTCTCTGATGCCACATGAATGCCCTTGAACTTGGACCTGGCCCCAGGAAAAGCGAGTTGATGGAATCACTGAGTTGATTGAAGCTTGCCCCTGCCGTCTGGTGGGGAGAGGCTTGTGTTCATCTCCGGGGCTGTGACCCGACGCCGCGTGCCAGGCCCTCACGCAGCCCGAATCTGTCCCATCGTGTTCTGGAGGCCGGAAGTCCAAAATCAACGTGTGGGCAGCACTGTGCACGCTGCGAAGGCTCGGGGAGAGGGTGGGGGGGATCCTTCCTGTTCTTCCTGCGTCTGGTGAGGCCACTGTGCCTCGGTGTCCCTTGGCATGTGGTCACGTGTCTCCAGTCTTCGTGTCCGTCTCACATTCTCACTGTGTGTGTCTGTGTCCAAACCCCCTCTTCTTGTAAGCACACCGGTCAGGGGGTTCGGGGCCACGCTACTCCAGTAGGACCGCATCTTAAATAGTTACACCTGAAATCATTCTACTTCCAAATAAGGTTACGTTCCCAGAGACTAGGAAATTAGGACACGAGAGAAACTTTTTTTTTTTATGTTTATTTATTTTTGAGAGAGACAGAGCATGAGCGGGGGAGGGGCAGAGAGAGGGAGACACAGAGTCTGAAACAGGCTCCAGGCTCTGGGCTGTCAGCACAGAGCCCGGTGTGGATGCGGGGATCGAACGCACAAACCGTGAGACCATGACCTGGGCTCATGACCTGAGCTGAAGTCAGACGCTCAACTGAGCCACCCAGGCGCCCCAGGACACAAAAGACCCTTTTTGAAGGGCACAGTTCTATTCTCTATGGGCCCAGAAGAGTAATTAAGTAGATAAAGCAACCCATTCAATCCTGCGTGGATCCAGAGAGGTTAACTGACCTCCCCAAGGTCACACGGTCATTAAGTGGCTAAGTCAGGATTGGAACCTGGGTCACCTTGCTGTGAGAAGTATCTTTGTCATCCTGACACCAAAGCACCCAGGTCTAACGTAGGTCCTGGCATTTCCCCGGACCTGGCACGGAGGGAGGGGCATCCATTGCAGATTTTGAATCTCCCGGACCTGGCTCTCCCTTCCAGTGAAATCCTGATGTATTAGTTAGCGACCACTGCATAACAAACTGTCCCCAAAGTTAGTGGCCTAAACAATTAGCATTTATCATCCCACACAGGCTCAGGTGGCCAGGAATCTGGGGGTGCCTCTGTGGGATCATCGTTGTGCGGCTGATGAACACTTGCTCCGGCTTCCCTGCTCCCTCCCCGGCCCCCATGGTCCACCATCCAGACATAGGTCTGAAAATCTCGGTGGGGCCTGTCACTCTCCTGTGTCCCTAATCCTACTCACCACCCAGGGCTTTGCTGTTGTTTTACTTAATTCTTCTTTTTTTAAATTTTTATTGTACCCCAAAGTTATGTTCTGCCTTCATTTTTTTAATGTTTATTTTTGAGAGAGAGACAGAGCATGAGCGGGGGAGGGGCAGAGAGAGGGAGACACAGAATTGGAAGCAAGCGCCAGGCTCTGAGCCCAACATGGGGCTTGAACTCACAAATTGTGAGATCATGACCTGAGTAAAGGCTAAGATCAAATGCTTAACGGCGGGAGCCACCCAGGTGTCCTCCTGAATTCTTTGTTCTGTTCGTGGGTGGCCCAAAGGATGGCTGAGTGGATGACGTCACTCTGTCCGCTGTCTTTTTCGTGTTGTTTTCCCTGGGATGTCTGTGTCTCAGGTGTGGGCTCCAAGGTGGCTTCCCCTCCCCCACCCTGGACACGCTTCCCCGTCAGGCCGGTGCTAAGGGTGTCGCAGTCAAGCCCAGAGGACTTGGGGGAGAGATGAGACCCATATGAGGCCCCAGCATCACCGCATCCTGTATCATAGCGAAAGGACTTGCCCAGTCAGCCAGCATGTGTAGATTTAAGAACAAGTGGGGGCGCCCGGGGGGGGGGGTGGCGCTCAGTAGGTTGAGCGTCCAACTTCGGCTCAGGTCATGATCTCACGGTTTGTGGGTTCGAGCCCAACGTCAGGCTCTGTCTTGACAGCTCAGAGCCTGGAGCTGCTTCTGATTCTGTGTGTCCTTCTCTCTCTGCCCCTCCCCCGCTCCTGCTCGGTCTCTCTCTTCTCTCAAAAATAAATTAAAATGTTAAAAAAAAAAAAAAGAACAAGTGTAACTGGGGCTGGTTAACTGGGCGCCGGGCTGCTGAGGGCTTCTCAGCACATACGCAGGTTAATTAATAATTATTAATTAATTGTTAATTCCAGTGACGTCCTCCCAGTGAAGGCCGCTGCCTTGTCTCAGTGGGATCCCCAAGGCGGGGAGAGGCTGCGTTCGCCTTCCGGAGGGGCCGGTTCTTTGCCTTTAAGCGGTGGGAAGGGGAGGGGGGGAGGTGGATCGGATGCCCAGGCGGGCTCAGAGTTGAACTTGTGGTCTCTGGCTCCCTCTGCCGGCGGGACGTTTTATCGCAGCGCTGTGGCCGCCGCGTTTCTGCTCCGTTGACTCCCGCTGGCGGCGCCGGCTTCCCGGATTTTTAGTAAATTAGTCCGAGCGCCCAACGGTCACCACACCCCAATCTTAGCACATTTCCGTCACCTCAGAAGGGTCCTCTGGTCCGTTTTGCCCCCTCCTTCCCCTCCCTAGCTTTCTATCCGCATAAATGGACTTATAAACATGTCTTTTGTTAAGTTTTCGAGGCTCATCTACGTTTCTGCGTGGATCAGCACCTCGTGGGCCTCTGCAGCCCACGAGCGTTCCGTCGCGTGGACGGACCCCGTCGCGCTTATGCACGCGCCCTTGGTTCCGGTTCGGGTGATCATGGACACACTGCGATGTCCACGTTCACGTCTGTGTTGGAATTCGACTTCACCTCTCCGGGTCGATGCCTCTGCGTTGGATCAGTACGTGCGGTGGGATGACCGGTCTCTTTAACCTTTCCAGAAGCTCCCAGGCTCCCCAGCCCTCCAAAGTGGCTGCACCGGCCTGCATTCCCACCAGCTGGGATGCTCCACATTCTCGCGGTGGGGAGACTCTTCAGTGAGGGCATTCCGGGTCCCCCAGCCTCTGAGAGAGGCCCCCGGACTCCGAGCCTGGCGGGTCTGGGGTGCCCGGCGCTGTGGGTCCTTGTGGGGGTGAGGGCCTGTGTCTTCAGCTTGTCTCTGTGCTGATCTCTCGTTCTGTTATTTACTGCCTATTGATACTTTTTAAAAATGTCCCACTGGGGGCTCCTGAGTGGCTCGGTTGGTTAAGGCCCGACTCTTGGTTTTGTCTCAGGTCATGATCTCACGGTTCTTGGGTTCGAGCCCTTCGTCGGGCTCTGTGCTGACAGCATGGAGCCTGCTTGGGATTCTCTCTCTCTGCCCCTCCTGTGTGTGCTCGCCCTCTCTCACTCTCTCAAAATAAATAAAATAACCTTTAATTTTTTTTTAATGTTCAGGAGCACCTGGGTGGCTCAGTCGTTGGGTGTCCAGCTTCAGCTCAGGTCATGATCTCACGGTTCGTGGGTTCGAGCCCCACGTCGGGCCCCAGCTCAGAGTCTGGAACCTGACTCAGATTCTGTGTCTCCCTTTCTCTCTGACACTCCTCTGCTCATGCTGTCTCTCCCCCTCAAAAAATAAATAAAACATTAAAAAAATTTTTTAAAGTGTAGGATTCAGTGTTGGTTTTTTTTCTTTTTAGTATGTTCACAGAGTTGTGCAACCATTAGCATAATTATTGGAGAACATTCTGTCACTCCAAAAAGAGACCCCCTCCCCATTAGCCATATCCCCCACCCCTTCCCTCGGCCCCCATGAGCGAGCCTGTTCTGGAAGGTTCACGCATGTGGACCCATGCCCCGCGTGGCCCCTCGTGTCCGGTCCCCCCCCCCAGCGCCGTGTGTCTGGGGTCCGGCCAAGGGACATGGGCGTGCGCGGTGGACACGTTGTGTTTACGTTCACTATTTCGCGGACACTCGAATTATTCATATTAGGAGATATTGTTACTAAGCAGCCGGAAAAGCGTTTAAACATTGCTGGATCGCGTGCTCCGCGGCTCCCCTGCGGACTCAGAGCCAAAGCCGCAGATGGGTGCGCGGCCCGGGTTCCCGTCCCTTCCCTCGGCCGGCGGCGCGGGCCTCCCCGCCAGGCCCCACGGACTTCTGCACCGGCTGCCTGCCCCCCACCCCTTCTCCGTGACTGCGTCGTGACTCACTTCCTCTAGAACTTCCGTGCCTCAGCTCAAGGTCACCTCGTGGGAGAGGCCTTCCCTGAACCCCCCTACACGGCCCGCACCCCACCTCTGCCCATGGCGCTTTCTAGTCCTCTGACCTTATTTTCTTTGGTTTCACACCACTTTTAGTGCATATTAATATATACACTACATTAGTTTGGACAGTAGTATATTAGTTTGGAAACTAGGAGGCGAGGATCATTGGAAACCGTCCCAGAAGGTTACATGGGTGCTTCTGGCCCGGAGCAGGCTCTGCCAGGATCCATCACTTTGTACCCCGAGCGCTCCCCGCATTTGCCAGTGTGCGCTTAGTGTCCTACCGCGAGTCAGAGCCTTCCCTTTCCCCTGTGAGCCTGTTATTACAGAGCTGCATTTTTATTATTTTTTAAATGTTTTTATTTCTGAGACAGAGATACAGAGTATGAGTGGGGGAGGGGCAGAGAGAGAGGGAGACACAGAATCAGAAGCGGCTCCAGGCTCTGTAGAGCCTGATTCGGGGCTTGAACCCACGAACTGTGAGATCATGACCTGAGCCGAAGTCTGACGCTTAACAGACTGAACCACCCAGGCGCCCCCGGAGCCGCGTTTTAAAAAGCTTCCTGCTGGGATAGGGGGGCCCCCCGAGAGTGAGGTGGGTGTGACCATGAAGGGACACAGGGGACCCTCGTGCTGTCGCAGGTGTTCTGTATTGTGGCGGAGGCTACATGAACCTGCGCGCGAGCCCCACACCCGCACGCGCGGCGCGTGCGCGCCCTGCAGGGGACCGTCTGCCCGAGGTGGACACTCTGTGTCAATGTCAATATCCACTGAGCTCCAGTTTTGCAAAATGTTGCCACTAGAGAAAGACGAACCGAATGTAGACTGGGGTCTCTCCGTGCCATTTCTTACGCCTGCCTGTGAATCCGCCCTCATTTTAATAAAAGTTTCAATTTAAAAAGGGACCTACTAATGGAACATAAGAAAATCGTCTCATGAGGGGAATGCCCGTTCCGAGAGAGGCCGAGGAAGGAGCCGATACCGCTCAGTGAGTGAACTGCCGTCCGAGGTCCCATCGGCATCACAGGAATAGACGTGAGGATAAAATCGGAATGAAAACCAAGAAGGAGGGGCTTCCGGATGACTCGGGGAAATGGCTCCGTTTAGGACCCACTGTTTACAACCGCACGGACGCCGCTTTCCAGCTTCCGGAAGGAGTCACCTGACCAGGGGCATTCTTGGCACACGGAGCAATGAAACCAGAGATCCAGGCAACCAAACGAGAGGAAATGGTTGCAACAATGAAAATCGCTCACTTGGTATTCTCTGATCATTGGCTGGCTTCCTGTGTACAGGATAGCCCAAACGAGGAAACTATTGTTGGGTAAAATTTTATTTGGATATCATTTCAAACTGAGAAGTTGCAAGAACAGCACCAAGAATTCACGTGTGTGGGTTGCATGTGTGTACGAGCACATGTGTGTTTGTATATGTGTGCATGTATGTGTACAAATCATGCGTATTTCTCCTCTTAACTCTGAGAGTGAATTGCGTTCTGTGCCCGTTTGCTCCCAAAGTACTTCAGGGAACGGGGAGCCCTTGAGTGTGAGGCCCTCTGCGGTCACACTCCGTTGGAAGAATTCCTTACGTATTCTAGAGACCATCACTTTGTCAGTATGTTTTGCAAGCATTTTCTCTTGTTGTCACTTGGCTCCTCGTTTGCTTCAAAGTGACTTTCAGGGGCACCTGGGGGACTCTGACTTCAGCCCAGGACATGATCTCCCAGTTCATGGGTTCGAGCCCTGCATCAGGCTCTGTGCTGAGCGCTCACAGCCTGGAGCCTGCTTCTGATTCTTTGTCTCCCTCTCTCTCTGACCCTCCCCTGCTTGTGCTCTCTCTCTCTCTCTCTCAAAAATGAATAAACACTATAATTAAAAAAAAAAGAAAAACCTGTTAACATTTCCAGTTTGCTTTAAACTGAGCCTGTTCATTTAATGAAATTGTAGCCAGCTGGCCCGGCACACCCCAGCCACCCTCCACAGCACACCTGGGCTTCTCAGGGTCCCTGAGAGACCAGCTCACAGCCAGGAGCTTCCCAGCGTCCCCAGCCCTGCCCCAGCCCCAGGCATCCAGGGCCAGCCTCCTCCCCACCCCCACACCAGAAAGGCCCTGCCTAGAACCTGGAAAGGCTGGGTCTGGTTTCCAGAAGCGGGAGTGGGGAGTTTGGGGGCTGATGGGTCCCAAAGAGCTGTGCAGGGCCCGGGGGACGCAGCAAAAGGGACAGGCTCTCGTCGTCTACATCGGGATATATTATATTTGTTACATATGCCTTTTTTAACATGGTTAATTTTTTTTGGTTCCTCGCAACTGCAATCTAAAAAGGATGAGGGCAAGAATTTTTGTATTCATTTACTGCCGTGTACCCCAGTGCAGAGAACAGAGTCCGGGATATAAAAGATGCCCCGTGAGTATGTACGGAAGGAATGCACAGGCACTTTTCCGGAGCCCACCCAGTGCGACGAACAAAATAGTCACAAACGTGAAAATGTGAACTAGGTCGCCATCGAGTGGCCATGACAGGACACTACATCCATTAGGAAGAAAAAACACATGTAGAGACATGCACAATATAGGACCCCGTTTCTGGAAGAAATTAGAGACATTCCAGGGAGAATCATTCTAATATGGCACTATCTTTTCACAGGGGTGTTTGGCATGTGGAAAGTGCTGTGGAGATAAGCATTTATTAGAAAAGTAATGGTGCGCGCAGACAACTCGGTGGCCACGCCCCCAGCCGCACCCGGGCCTCTTTCTGCCCCCTAGCCACGCCCCAAGGCGGATCCAGTCTCAACCACGCCCACATTGCCAGCGTAGGGCGGATCCGGAGACTGGGCCCAATCGAGTTCCAAAGGGCGGGGGGACTAGTCCCTCTCGACTCACCGATTGGAGGATGCGGCTAGCCCCTCCCTCCGCTGAGGCTCTACCAATCCCGAGCCCCAGGCTTGCAATCTTTTCCGCTCCTGGCAGCCCCGGCAGCGGAAGCGGAAGCGATGGTTCGGCCGCGGGCGGAGGTGATGGTACCTGTCCCGGGACGCTAGTCTTTCCTGGGCGTGGTTATTTCTGTGTCCGCTACACGGCCAGCCCCCGCGTGTGCTCCCCGGCCCGGGCGGGGGCGGGGGCGGGGCCCTGTTCAGGGGGCGGGGCCCAGCTCGGGCGGAGGCCGTAGGGACCCGGCTGGGCCTTCGAGGTCTGGGTCCAGGGTCTTCCGACCCCCTGGACCTTGGGGTCCGGGCCGAACCCACGCGAGGTGGGTGCGTGTGTTGCACCCTGGTTCCCACGAGGTCAGAGCAAAGCAGGGCCGCGTGCAAGGGGTCAGCGCCGGGTCTGAACCGCGAGGTGGACCCCAGTCCTGTTTCTTTGGGAACCGCAAATATGGGAGAGGTGTGGGTGGTTGTGTCCGGAAGCCCCTTATCGGAGCCTCCGCACCGGGGCTGGATATGGAGCCTGATTCTCGGGTGTCAGATGTTCCAGAAAAGTCAAGATGTTCTTCACTGAATGGAGAGAGTTTGCAGCGAGTTAGAAAGTGGAATGGCTCAAAAGGGGGTTGTTTTAACACGACGCTGCAGGGTGTCCTCAGATGCTTCCTGGTAGTTTTGCTGCTGGCTTCCTGCGCCTGTCCTCGCGGCCTGATGACTGGCAGGCCAGGTTCTTCCTCAGCTGATTTTCAGCATCGCTTCAGGCCAGTGCACCGGCCAGTGCACCGCGACTTTCCGCCCGGCTGGGCGCCGGCCTTGGACCGAAGTCCCGGCCCCATAGCTTTAATCAGTTCTCCGGGGATACTCCAGTTTGGGGAGCCTTTCAGAGCCTCAGTTTCCACCTCTGTAAAATGAGAAGAGCATAACAGGACCTGCATTTTGGGGAAGTGATGAGCGGTATGTAAAGTGTGGATTGTTAACGACCGCCCATCTTCATGGTCCTCATTCTCATATTAAAGTCCTAGACCTGACATGCAGGATGACAGGTGGTTATGACCGTGGACTTTGGTGAAAACACGCAAGGATCAAATAAAGGGTCAAATGGGACTAGTGATTCCCACGCATAAGAACAAGTTTATCCCCAGGGGACTCTTGACAATGTCCGGAGACTTGTGGCCGTCACAGCTGGGTTCCAGGGGGTTGTTACTGGCATTGGGTGGTTGGAGGCCGGGCGTGCTGCGCCTTGAGGCCTTGAGATGCTCTGTTTAGGGCGGGAGAGTGCCTGCCGTGGACTGGACAGTCACCGGGCGCGTATCACTGTGTTAACATCGTTCTGTTATTGATGGATTTTCCTGGAGAGGTGGTTTCCCAGATCCAGGTTATCCCCTTAATCCCAACGAGGCGGTTAGACCATTTGTATATTTGCTTTTTCATGAAATAATTCAAACAAAAGTACGGAAGTAATGTGTAATTTTAACAGGCTCCCGTATTTGCCGCAAATATTTGTACAGATACATAAACAGGACACAAATTCTCCCTCCCTGGAGGGAGGCGTTTCTAAGCGGACATGTGGCCTTGTCGTCCATGTTGATACAGGGCTTGCTTCTGGTCTTCGCGTGTGCGCATGCGCCCTCCACAGCACGCGGTGGTATTGTGTGTGTGACTTTAAAAAACCGCCGTCGTGGAAACCTGTGCACGTTCACCGTCAGCTCTGCTTCCAGAACTTCAGCATGATTTTCCGATTTAGAGTCGATTCTACATCAGGGTTTCTCACACTCGGTGCCTCCCTGGCCCCTCCCACCAGATGCCGTACCGGCCCAGTGGTGTCCAGGCGTCGCGCGTCCCCCTTGGAGAGCAGAATCGCACCTGGTCGCGCACCCGCTGCATGCGAAGCTGTAGGTCGTTCCTTACACCTGCCTGGGATGTACCAGGACTTCCTGAAGCGTCTTCTCGCTGGTGGTGTCTGTTTTTTCAGTGTTTTACTTTTACACACACCGCCCTTCCTTGCTCCCGAGTCCTGCGTGCAGCTGCGGGAGAAACTGCACGGTGGTGTCGCTACGCTTGGGGAGCTCCGTGTTTACAGAGTCCAGTGTCTCTGGAACACCTGTGATTTGTGCAGCTGTGCGAGCATATTGTCCTTGAGAGAAATTGGACAAAGTATGGCCCCCCAAAATTACGCTGTGAAAAGGTCTCCTTCCGCACCAATCCCCTCGTCACTTGGTTGAGCCCCTTGAAAGCCACAGAAACCTCCAGTCACTTGGATGGGTTTCCCCGTCTCTGCACGTACAAATGCATGTTCTTTAAGCCCCCGGAGACAATTTGTGTGCTCATTTTAAGTTGAGATAAAAACTGCCCGATTGCTCTTGGAGTGCCCTATAGGCACGGAGAAGAGCTGTTTTTACCCAACTTTGGCCAAAACTTGAAAGCACCATCACTGTCAAGTTCATGGTCACCTGTATGGCCGTTCAACTTATTCACCAAGGCTTCTGTCTGTGGTGGTTTTTTTTTTAATGTTTATTTTTGAGAGAGAAAGAGACAGAGTGCGAGAAGGGGAGGGGCAGACAGAGAGACACACACAGAATCTGAAGCAGGCTCCGGACTCAGCTGTCAGCATAGAGACAGACACCGGGCTCGAACCCACGAACTGTGAGATCATGACCTGAGCTGAAGTCAGACACTCAACCAACAGAGCCACCCGGGTGCCCTTATCTTTTTTTTTTTTAATGGTTATTTCTTTATTTTCAGAGAAAGAATCCCAAGGAGGCTCCACACTGTCAGTGCAGAGCCTGACGCGGGGCTCGATCCCACGACCCTGGGATCATGACCTGAGCCAAGATCAAGAGTCGAATGCTTAACTGACTGAGCCACCCAGGCGTCCCAGTCGATTTTATTTTTTAGAGTGGTTTTAGATTTACAGAAAATTTGAGCAAAAAGGTTTCCCACATGCCCTCCCCTGCCTTTTCTCTATTAACATCTTGCACTCCTGGGACATTTGTCAGCAGTGGAGGAGCCGGTGTGGACAGATTATCCGCTGAGTCCACAGTTGGCAGTAGAGTTGACATCAGCACTGTATACACTCCACGGGTTCGGACAGATGGGTGATGACATATATCCGTCCTGGTAACAGAGTAGTTTCACTGCCCCCCACATCCCTGTCGCCCCCTGTTCCTCCATGCCCGCCTTCCCACCAGTCCCCACAACCACCGATCTGTGTACTGTCTCTGTGGTTTTGTCTTTTCCAGAATGTCCTAGACTTGGAATTATGTGGTATTTACCTTTTGGACGGTCTTCTTTCACTTAGTGATATGCATTTAAGATTCCTCCATGTTTTGGGGCGCCTGGGGGGCCCAGTCAGAGCGTCCAACTTCTGCTCAGGTTGGGGGGTTCAAGCCCGGCGTCAGGCTCTGTGCTGACAGCTCGGAGCCTGGAGCTGCTTTGGATTCTGTGTCTCCCTCTCTCTCCCTGCCCCTTCCCCGCTCGTGCTCGGTCTCTCTTTCTCAAAAATAAACAAACATTTTCAAGAATTAAAAAAAAAAAAAATCCCCCCCTGTCTTTCCACGGCGCGATGGTTTTTTCCCGTTAGTGCCGGACAACGTCCCCTGGTCGGAACGCCCCGCACTTGGCGAATCCATTTCCCTCCCGAAGGACGTCTTGATTGTTCCCGGTTTCGGCGATTGTAAGTAAAGCCGCCGCAGCACCCACGCGCAGGGTCCTGCGTCCCGGGTGGTGCGGAGCGCGTGCCCGGTGCGGGGAGAAGCGGCCCCCGGCCCCAGCGAGGCTGTGGCGTCCCCGGGGGGGGGGGGGGGTTCCGGCGGCGCGAGTCCGCAGCTCACGTCCACGACCGCGTGCGAGGCGGCACCGTCGGGCCACGTGCTGCTTTGCCATCTCTGCACCTTTGGGGAGGAGTCTGTTCGGATCCTTTGCCCATTTTTAATTGAGATATTATTTTCCTTCACTGTTGAGCTGTAAGGACTCTGCACTTTCCGTTCACGTCCTTCATGAAGATACAGGTTTCCCGAGCGGGGTCTCCAGTCTTCGGCTCCTGGTTTATCCTCTGAGCGGTGTCTGCCGCCCAGACCCGAGGGTTTTCAGGGGAGCCGAGTGGGCGATTCCTCTCGGGGATCTAGGGGACCCGATGGAAGTGGCCCGGCTGCGGGGGTGGGGTGGGGGTGGGGCTCGCACTTGGGGGAGCTGGGCTGGCGGTCACTCGCTTCTGTGCGTGCCAGCAGGAGGGGCGGCATAGCTGGAGGGAAAGGGAGGCAGACCTGGGGCGAGCGTGGCCGGAGGCCGAGGTCAAGGCCCACGGGCAGGGCGGAAAACCAGAGCACAGGCTTCCGGGATCCGGAGACCGGAAGTCTGAAATCAGGGCGTGGCAGGGCCGTGCTCCCTCTGCAGGATCTTGGGGGGGGGGGGTGTCCTTGCCCCCTCCCCGCTGCCCAAGTCCTGGACCGTCTTCTTCGGGGGTCCCGTCTTCCGTCTTCCCGTTCCAGTTTCCCTGCCTGCGAGGGCCTCGGCCACTTACTCTCCAGCAGGACCTCATCCTAGCCGGTGCCCCTGTTTGCAAGTAAAGAAGGTGGCGGGCCCAGGCACCAGAGGGGGACGCATTTCACACAGCGGAGCGGAAACCCCTGCAGGTGACACCAGGGTGGCGCAGGGCCCGCGGGAGTTGGGGACAAGGTCGGGCAGTGAGGACATGCCTAGAGGGCCGTGCTCTGGGTCCTTCCTGTCCGGGACTCTGGGACCCTGGATGTTGCAGATTTGATGGTGGGGGTCGGGGTGGGGGGAGGCAGGGGAGGGCATGTGACAAAGACCAGGGAGGAAGTAGGTGATGGCTGGGTGGGGCACCCCGAGGAGAGCAGCAGAAACGGGAAGGGCGAGCCTTTAGGATGGACAAGGACCAGGCCTCCTGCTCAGGGAGGGGCCGGGACGGCAGCCACTGTCCTCACTGCGAACAGGCCCGAGACCTGAGACAGGAGAGGGTCTGGTGGACCGGTGGCCGCGGGGCAGGGGCGGCTGCAGGGGAGCAGCTGCGGAGCCTCCTGGCCTCGTTGGGGGTCTCCCCCTTCTTCCCTTTGTCCTCCCATCTGGCCACATTTCCACCTTCATTTAGGGTCCTGGGCCCAGCGCCCTCGCGTGTGCGGGGTTGGGGGGGACTCACGAACCGTGAGATCATGACCTGAGCAAAACCCAGGGGCTGGACGCTTAACCGACTGAGCCCCCCAGGCGCCCTGGGATGAAACGGATTCTGCTCTCTGGTCCTTCAGTGCAGTATTTGTGCAACTTTGAACTCCATTGCTTTTCCCCATTTCCTTCTCTTTTCTCCTCAGGTTAAAAAAATGAACTCCATTGCTCTGATCCTTTCCCATCCATGCTTAGTATCTACGGGGTCTGGACGGCTGTGTCCCCCCATCCCTGTTTTGAAACCTCGCCCCCAGTGTGAGGCCATCAGGAGCAGGGGACCCAGCAGTGGGGATTACCACCTGAGGACAGAGCCCAGAGGGCTCCCTCCCGCCTCCCGCCACAGTGTGATGGGCACCGGGGACCTGGGTCCTCACCAGACACCAAATCCACCAGGGCCTTGATCTTGGACTTCCAGCGCCCCTGGAAGGGACAGGCCTCCTGTTTATTCTGTTGCAGCTGCCAGAAAGGGCTGAGACAGCTCCCAGTTCTCAGATGGGGAACATCTGCCTGCCCGTTTCCCACCCCAGCAGCACCTGAGGCCCCAGGCGGCACAGCCGGCCCAGGACAGGCTCGGATTCACTCTTCCCTGCTGGCCGGCCACTCCTCCCACCGGCACCCCCACCCTGAGTCACAGTCATGGTCTCCCCGTTTGCAGGGCTTCTGGGCTGCACTGTGACCCCTGGCACCTCAGAAAGAGTTATTTGGAAAAAGGGTCTCTCAGGAGGTGATTTAAGGTAGGACAAGGCTGCTGGTGTGGGCTCTGATCCAGTCTGGACCCCGGCCAGAAAGAGATTAGGGTCCACTGTGGCCCCAGGGCACACGTGCACAGACAGAGACCACAGGGAGAGGCAGCAAGAGGGGCCGTCTGCAGGCCGCTGGGGAAGCCTCTGGAAAACCAGGCCTTCCCGCACCTTGATCTCAGATTCCCGGCCTCCAGAGCCGTGATGGGAAGTGTCTGTGGTATTTTGTTTTGGTGGCCAAAGCAGACTAATTACACTGGCTTCTTAGGAAAATGTACCGAGCTCTCCCGTGCCCGTGACCTCGTCGCGGCTGCGGTGTCTAATCATTAGCAGGGCTGTGCCCTGTTTCCAAGGTGGAGCGGGTTTTGCTTTAAACCTGCTTCCCTGGGAGGGGGACGGAGCTGAGGCTGGTCTGATGGCCGTTGGTCAGTGTTAATGGGTCAGACCAGACTTGGGAAACCACGCTTCCCGGAGGGGCCATGAGCCCATCAGCCCAGCAGTGCCCTGGCTGCTGACTGGAACCTTGGGGAGTCCCCGGTCCTGGTGATGCTGGCTGGCAGGACCGTCCTGCCACATGACGGGGGACGCAGCGTGGACAAGCCAGAGGCTGGCCGGACGAAGGCACAGGCGCCCAGCCGGCTGGTGTCCGTGACTGGGAGGGAGTTTTCTGGGGAGACAGTGCCGGAACCCCATTTGTGAGTTCATTTGCCACCCTGGCCCGGCAAACAGCCGGGTC
Organism: Mungos mungo; assembly: GCA_004023785.1. Classification (NCBI taxonomy): domain Eukaryota; kingdom Metazoa; phylum Chordata; class Mammalia; order Carnivora; family Herpestidae; genus Mungos; species Mungos mungo. Next base: position 554 of record PISW01012904.1, on the reverse strand, counting down.
TCTCTGAGCTAGTTCCTAATCTGCAAAATGGGGGTGTTGCTGGCCCTCCGGTGGGCCGTGCGACCCCGAGCATACTTGTGTCCACGAGGGAGGGAGCTGTGTGAACTCCGCTGGTGCGAACAGGCTTGCCTGGGTTGGGCTTGGACCTTTTTTTTTTTTAAGTTTATTTATTGAGAGACAGAGCACAAGCAGGGGAGGGGCAGAGAGAGGGGGAGGGAATCCCAAGCAGGCTCTGCGCTGTCAGTGGGGAGCCCGATGCGGGGCTCGAACTCATGAACCATGAGATCAGTGACCTGATGTGAAACCAAGAGTCGGACGCTTGACTGACTGAGCTCCACAGGTGCCCCACGTTCTCTCTTTTTATTGAAGTCACAATTACTAGATTTCCGATAATGTTTTTGCATTTTGGGGGCACCTCTGGTCAATTTCTCTATATTATTATTTCTCTATATATTATTATAGTCCCTTTGAACTATGATGGATGTTTGCCTCTTGGTTTCCATGAGCTGCTTTTCATTGTGTGTGTGTGTGTGTGTGTGTGTGTGTGTGTGTGT
>PISW01012903.1:0-29096 GCA_004023785.1 Mungos mungo | reverse complement strand
CCAGGACCTAGGGGACAGTGAAGCCCAGAGCCCATGTCTGCTCCCAGAGGGCTGACCTTCTAGAAGAGACGTTGATGGCTGAACAGGCCAGAGAGAAGCTAATCCTGTCCATCAGGCAACACCAGTCCAAGAGGACACTGAGATGGCAAAGGGGCATTGGGGAGGGGCTTCTCCGGGGACAGTTTGAGCTGCAAACTGACTCACAGAAAGGAGACAGCCAGAGGGAGACCTGGGTGAAAACCTTCCAGAAAGAATAAAAAATGTCAAGTCCCAGGTGCTGGATGCTTGCTCATCCCCAGGATGAATGGACTATGGGAATGGCCAGAGCTCAGAGGCAGGGGTGCAGGGGAGAAGCAGGAGGAGCTGAGCCCAAGAGGGGTGTGAGATCACTGATGGGGGGGCAAGCAGGGCCAGAGGCCAGGTCTGCTGACCCTGATCTGGCTTCAGTCATCACCACCACCATCATCACCATCACCACCACCACCACCACCACCATCACCACCATCATCACATCACTGCCACTGTTGTTGTCACCACCACGATCATCATCACTGTCATCCACACCACCACCTTCACCACCATCCCCACCACCACCATCATCACCATCATCACCTCCATAACCATCACCACCATCATCACCACCACCATCACCATCACCACCACCATCACCATCATCACCTCCATAACCATCACCACCATCATCACCACCACCATCATCACCATCATCATCACCATCAACATCATCACCACCACCACCATCACTGCCACTTTCCTCATCAGATCACCATCACCAACACCATCCTATCAATACTATCACCAAGTTCTGGCTGCTTTGCTGGTCAACTTTCTCAGAACACCTCTACATCCTAAGGTCTCCAGCTCTCTCTGCGTGACCCTTACCAGGGTTATTTAAGGAGGATAAAACAGCTCGCTCCCTCACTCCAGAGGTGTCCAGAGGGGAGATGTGAAGCCCCAGTGAACAATGTGACTCACTGGAGGTTTTGCCGACCTCTGAGGCACAGAGAGAAACCGGCCTCAGCGGCAGACGTGGGCAACAGCCAATCCTTTCCAAAATGGCCGTGTGGTGACGGCCACACGGCGCCGTCGGTGAACTCCATGTAGGTCCTCACTGTTTTCCAATGGCTCTTCTCAACAGAGACAGTAAACACAGGTTTGCTCTCTTTTAAGGAAAATTCACACTCTGACAGCGGAGCTCTGGTACAAAGCACCTCTTGCCAGTCAGTAATTTTCTGACAAATTAAAATACCGAGTTTTCTTTGTGCAGCAAGTTTCCATCTATTACCCCATTGTGAGTCCGGGCTCCTCGTTCTCCGTCTGTTAACTCGCTCACCCCCAGGAGAAGTTCTATTATTCTCAGAAGCATCACTGCATTTATAGAACAACTGTGTCTTCACATAAGTACATGTAATCACACTAATGACACATCGAACACACAGGCACATTCTCTGCTCTGCCGACGCCTGGAGCCGCGTCCTCACGGAGCTCACGGCTGGAGCTGCACCCCATGTCTCTCGTCTCCTGGAGGCGCGTGAACTCTGTGTGCCTCCATTTTGTCCAAGGCCATCTTTAATATTCCAAAAATCAATTAATTTGCATTACAGAAGCTTAAAAATAATAACGCCAATCGCCTGTGGCAGTTTGTCAACCCCGCACTTACAGGACAATCTGGCTGAGTCCTTCTTCGTTGCGGGGGCTTTCCTGGGCCGGCGGGATGTTTCCCACACATGCAGGGCTCTAGCAGCAGCCCTGGCCTCTGCCCGCTAGATGCCAGCCAGCACAAGCTTGAGGCTGTGACAACCAACTAGATGATGCCTGGAGAAAAATCAGCTGCTGAGAACCACTGACCTCCAGTGAAACCTCCGGTCCTTACATACCTTAGTGTTCCCACAACAGCAAAACATGGCTTTCACTCCCCAAGTGACCAACATATTCTACTTAGGAGAGGAGCGGTCCACTCAGGAGCAAGGCCACAGTGAATCAGCACATATGCTGGACAGCAGGCCCTTGAGGGAATTTCAGAGACAGTGATAGTTAGGAGCCATCCCCCTACCCACCTCTCCACCCATCCACCAATTCATCCATCTATCTATCCATCCATCCATCCTTCCATCCATCCATCCTTCCACCCATCTTTCCATAAATCTTTTCTTCCTTTCTTCCATCAATCCATGTTACCTACCTACCCATCTATTTATCTATCTGTCCATCCATGCACCCATCTCTGTCTCCTTCCGTCCATCCATCCCTCTGTCCATCCACCCATCTATCCATCCATCTGTATCATCTTTCTACCTATGTTTTTCCTTCCTTCCTTCCTTCCTTCCTTCCTTCCTTCCTTCCTTCCTTCCTTCCTTCATCCATGCTATCTATCCATCCATCCATCCATCCTTCCATTCACTCACCCACCTCAGTCTCCTTCCATCCATCCACCATCCATGTTTATTTGGCTTCCTCACCCGCGCCAGGGCCACACTACAGACGAGATGTGAGGACTCGTGCGTCCCTCATCGGGTCCCCGAGGAACTCCTAGTTGAGCACAGTGGCTCTCTTGGGGGCGGCACCATCCCAAGGAGCAGTTTTGACAGTAAGGGGTGTACATTTCTGTCATCACCACGTCTGACGCCTTTAGCATCGTGGGCAAGGGCCGGGGAGGCCGAGTCGTGCTGTAAAGCACGAGCAGTTCCGTGTGTGCACAGCAGAAACGGCCCACCGGCTCGTCCTGTGGGTTTAGAATTATTTGGGCCCTGACCTTGACTGTGTCTGACATGCAAACATCACCTGATTTTGCAGGGATTCAAGGCACAGAGGGTTTTCCCAGGAGGGACAGGATCCCATGAAGAGCGGGGCTGTCGTCCCTTGTGTTGCTCAGCACTTCCCAACAGTCCTTCATCGGAGAATCATGTCCCCAACCGTCCCCAACCGCAACGCTGGCCTGAGCCCCTGGAGTCACCAAGCGGGCCTGGGCCCAACACCGCGGCCGCTACCCTCCCGGAGGCCCAGGGACGGGCCCCAGGCCCCTGGCTGGGTCTTCTAGCGGAGTCCTGCCTGGTGTGGGACCCTGCAGGCGGTGTGTGCCATCCTGTCACCTCCTTTATGTCACAGGGACGCCAGAGAGGGATGTTAAGGGTGTGCCTCTGGACACGAACCACTCTGGGGTTTTGATTGTGCTGGGAGATGAACCTACACGAGACAGAAGTACAGAGAGCCTCGACGTGGGGGTGGGGCCGCGGGGGCCCGGGCGAGCTGGCCGCCGCCGGCCTGCGTTGCCAGGCCTGTGCGTCCCATCACAGGGAGGCCGTTCCGAGTGTGCACGGGACACGCACAGCCCCAGTTCCATCCGGCCTGAGCCTCCTGCTCTGCCCGCAGGTTCCCGACGGGCCCCGCCCTGGCACGCTCCTGGGCCACCGCCCCACTCACACTGGGGGGGTCACCCAACAGCCTTGTGCAGGCCCCTGACCAGTGGCCTAAATGCCCCTCCCTCCCACCTGCGCCCAGGGAGCCTGGCTCTGCCCCAAGGGGTCTTCACCCACACCCACCACGCCCGGCCTGCGCGCTCTGTCCGCAAACGGCGGCATCTCCCTGCCGGTCCCGCCTGCACCAAAACTCCACGAGAACAGGGGCCCCTCCACCTTGGTCACCTCTGCGTCCCCAGCAGCCAGCACAGCCCCGAAGAAAGGTCACTACTGTCGAGTGACTCTATGAACGTATCTGACCAGAGGCAGGAGCGGATGCACAGCCTTCAGGACTTAGGTGAAGAGAACAGACGGGCTGGCTCACCTCCTGCTGCACAAGCAAACACTTTAAAACCCGCGTGGAACCTCATGAGCGCGCAGAGGCAGGACTGACCGCCGACGCGGGGACGGGCTTGTGGGTCCTTACTTGCTGGAGAAGCCCAGAGGCCAGTTAAGGGAGGAGCCTGAACTCTCGTGCCCTGGAAGGGAGTCGCTGCAGATTCACATTTGGTGGGGATTCTGCACGGGGTGCCTGAGCCCCCGGGGGTCCCCAGGGGACAGACGGAGAGGAAGGGAACTGAGGCCCTGCGCACACTCGCCACGGGCCAGGCCTGCGGAGGCGTCTGCGGCCCTGAAGTCGGTTCTTCTGTGCGGAGGGACCAGGTCTGGGCGGGAAGGGAGCCCGTCCTTGGTACCATCAGCCCCGTGCCGTGAACACAGGCGGGCGTGCAGGTGAAGGGCGCGGGGGCGCACGCAGGGCAGCGGCGGACATGCGGTGTTCCAGACCGCACCTTGTAATTCCACTCAGGAACAGACGCACAAGTTTGGGTTTTCAGTGAATGAAAACAGCCCGCCGCCCACGCCCGTCTCTGCACGGCGCCCAGTGCCTTCCAGGACCCGGCCCCACGGAACACACGGTCTGCCGCTCCCGGCGCTGTGGACGCCTCTCTCCTCAGGGACTGCATGCGGACCCAGGCTGGCAGAAGCCAGCCACCTGCCCAGGGCCTGGGGGCGAGCCAGAGGGGGAGTGTGTGGCCCAGAGACCCCCAGGTGGGTGCCCCCCCCCACACCTGCATTTCCAGAAAGAAATTCGAGCTTTGGGGAACGCCTGGATGGGGGTTCCCGTCGGCACTCCTCCTGCCACGGAAGACAGATGCTTCCACGGGTCAGTGCCGAGGGCCACACGTATCAATGATGACTTGGAAATTGCTTAATTTAATATCCTCCGTATGCTCTGTTATTGGTATTCACCCCCCCTTCCTTTCAAAATTCTTATGGCTCATCCTAAACTGGTATAATAATTACTTCCAGAAGTTCGATTTTCATTTGCTTCTTTAAAAAAAATTTTTTTTCTTTAATGTTTATATTTGAGAGGAGAGAGAGGAAGACTGTGAGCGGGGGGGTGGGGGGGGTGGTGCGGAGGGAGAGCGAGACACAGAATCCGAAGCAGCTCCAGGCTTCGGGCTGTCAGCACAGAGCCCGGACGCGGGGCTCAAACTCACAAACCGTGAGATCATGACCTGAGCTGAAGTCTGACTCTAACCAACTGAGCGCCTCAGGCGCCCAACTGCTTCTTATTAAAACCCTTTTCTATCCAGTGAGCTGGGGAGGAGGCAGCGTCCTGGTCTGGCTTTCAAGAAGTTGCCAAGATTAAATGAAGCCTCAGCTACAGTGTTTCTGAAGTGTGTTATTACAGAAGGTGGGCGGGCGGAGCCTGGGGCTGGGCAGGGCTGGCTGGGAAGAAAGGCAGGGCACAGGGTAACGGACCCTGGTTTCTCTTTTCCTTGAACCTTGACCCCCCAATTCAACACCCAGCTCGGCTGCCAGGGGCTGCCTCCCCCCGGGCTTACACAAGGCCTTTGCTCGCATCAAAGAACATGGCCAGAGGATTCACGGCAAAAAAAATCAAATAACATATCTCTTGCTTTTCCCCGCCTTCCTTCTTACAAAATGCTGGAAAACTCTTCAACAGTCACGGAAATTTAAGAGCTGAATAACAAAACCCCGGCAGCAGCCCACCAGACAAGACGCCTCAACAACCACCTCTGCCTCTGAGATTCATTAATGGAGGCGATTCACTGAGGCGGGACCGGAACGCATTCTTCAAGCGACAGCAGTGGCGCTCGGTAAGTAAGGAGGGTTGGCTGCTCTGCGGGGTCTGAACGCTTTTACATCAGTTCCCACCGGGATCAGCAATCTTTCCAGAAATCAAACGACACCTAGAAAGCTACTTAAAGTCGGCTTTTCCTCCCCATCAGGTGGGGTGAGGAACTCTGTAAAGGAAGGACGGAGATCCGTTACGGCGGAATCAGGCATCATCTCGAGTGATTTTCTGACACGTGACGTTAACTCCGACGTTGCCGGGAGCGCCACCGTGAACCTGCTGCCCGTTTGCAGGCAGGACCCCCTACGACCTGATCGCAGCCAGAGCAGGACACACGGCAGCCACGGAACTTGTAACCAACCAACCGACCCACCAGCACACAAACGGAAGGTGCCAGGTTCTGAGAGGCACAGGGGCCGAGGCAGGCTCCCGCGGCGGGGCCGACCGTCAGGCTGACATTTTGTAAGGTGAACCTAAGCGGTAGGCAATTATCTGGATGACTGATTTTCAAATGGTTTCTGCCTAGACCGTCTGAACGCCCGTAAACGAGGGAGCAGCCGGGGCCGACGTCCGAATTCCCTCTGACTCTCAGCCGGGCAGGACTGCTCCTCGCAAACAAACGGCAGCACGTGCTCACTGTCCACTGATCACATGACCATGGAGCCGAATCTGGAGATGCACGTGGCCAGAAGCCCTTCACGCTCAAAAGTGAAGAGTGAACATCTTTCTTTTTGGTGAGACCCGCGTCGGTGGCTCCAGTGGGTGGGGGCTGCTCACGGTCACGGCCGAGCCCCGACGGGCGGACCAACCTCACAGCCAGATCCTGCCTGTGAAGCTGTGGCCTCTTGGGCCAGGTTCCCGTCTGTCTGTCTCTCTGATCCTCTCATCAGCTTCCTGCAAACTGGGGGTGAAACGCTGATGCCTCCTCCACGCAGCACAGGACTGGGATTTACACAGAATCGACTCTCTCCCGGTTCTTGTTATTTCTGTTGATGGAGCAGAGCTACCTTGTTGGGGGGCCGCCCAACGTCCTGAGCAGCCCAGGGGCTGAGGGGCACCCCTTCTCTAGGACCCCACCCCCCATGTTGTCGGGGTCACCCTGTCCCCACAGCCTCATGCATCCTGCAGGCGTCTGCACCCCAGGCCTAGAGTGGGGGGCCCTGGCAGGAGCCATGAGGGTGCCTGTCTTAGAACCCCAATGCTGCCAGCTGGACAAATGGTGGGTTCACTGGACCTCGGGGCGGGGGGACAGAGGAGGGTGAGGACCACGTGGCCACAGTGCTGCCGTCACCCCTGCGAGGAGCTCTCACTTCCCTGATAGACGACAGCCCAGATCCCCCAAGTTCCAAAGAGGAGGGGCGCCCCGATTTTGATGGGAAGTCTCGTGCTGGTTAGCTGGGCGGCCCACTTTGTCTCCGGACGCTGCAGGGGTGGAGAAAAATAACCTGACGGAAGCTCGTGGCTCCTCCCCTACCTCCCCAGGCTCACACCCTCCCCTCCACCTGTCTGCTCTCCCGTCCAGGTGGACAGGTTCAGGGACACGATGCAAAACTGGGGTGACCCTCCTCAACTCAACACCCAGCTCAGGCCATACTGAGATACTAACACTAACAGACCTACTCGTGCTCTGGCCGTATTCTCACAACTGAAACCATGTTTCCGTGTAAAAGTCGACCCGGAGTCTGAAACCTCCCAGCCAATCCTCTGTCAAGTGAAGAATCAGCTGACATGAATCGGGGTCCCAGACGGTAGAGGCCGGTGTGGCCCACACTGCGTCCTGCAGGGAAAACTGACCTAGATGGACAGTCTGGGAGTGGATCCGGCCCCTGGTCCTGGGCCCAGGGTGGCTGCGGAGGGTGCCGCCACGGGCCCTGCACGTGTGTGCGCCTCCCGCCTCCGGGTCCTGGTAGCCCCCCCAGGAGGCATCGCTCCCCACCCCCTGCTGGTCCAAAGGCCGGCATCCTGGGGGGTGTCCCCCTGAAGGGGGCTCGTCCCGAGGCAGCCCTGGCCCACAGACTGGGGTTTAACGTCCCCAAACAGGGCCCACGTTGGAGCTTCTGGGAAGTCTTCCAAGATTCCACCAAGACAGCTTTGGTCATCATGTGATCGTCGCCAGCCCTGTAGAAACGAACGTGCCTTCACTTCCGTTCTGGTTAAGGGCCCGGGTCAGGCGCAGGTGCAGAGACCAGCCTGCCTGCTGCTAACCGTCCAGTCCCCTCACACGGGACCTGGGCCTCCTGCTGGGACTGTCTTCCCTTTAACGACAGCAAGACCGAAATCAAGCACACGCTGATGTGGCCGTGAAAACTCCTGAATGAACGGAGCACTGCAGAGTCCATGCAATGAAAACCCCGTGTAACACAGGAAGTGGACAGTCTCTGGATGAGGTGGGGACCAACTGGAATTATTTGGCATAATTTCATTTTTGTAGGCTTAACCAAAAAGCCTAGAAAGGATATTTATAGCTCAAAATATGGTGGCAATTTTATGTTATTAATCTTTACCCACTTTCATTAAAATCTTCTGCCATCAGTATCACTATGAAAGTAGTGTTTAGAAAGCCATAAAAGTTGAAATCCTTTCTTCTGCCCCTATTAGGGGACTGTGCAAAATGATCATTTCTGCAAGATGGGCTATGCATGCAGTGAAAAAACGTCCTCTGTGTCTCGTGATGGGCAGTGAGTGAAGACAAAGAGGTCGGGAGGGCCTGGGGGGCAGGCGGGACGGAAAGCCCAGCCCTCCAGGACCACAGAACACGGGGCAGCAGAGAATATGGCAGGAACGGCTTTAATATCGCCCACCCCCAGCCCGGCCACCCACGTGACTCCCCCGAGAGGACGGGGTGCCACGCAGAGGGCCTCCCGGCACAGCCTTGGCCTGGCTGGCATTGTGCCCTCGAAGCGTCACTGTCCCCGGACATGGCACATGCCACAGTTGACAGCCACACCCCCGGCCCCCTCCCCACGCACCTCCTGGGGACTGTGAGTGAAGTGACAGGAGGCCAAGTGAACCCAGGTCTTAAAACCGTAGAGAAAAGCATCGCGCCTCGAAGACCTAGCGGTGCCTTAGCACCACCTGACCTGGTGCGTAATCGCGTCACCGCAGCTGCCTCCTGACGGAACGTTAAATGTTTCAGTGCTTTTTGATTTTGTTGTGTGTGCGCCATGATTGCCATTTCCCCATCACTGAACTCAAAGATGGGCCTGAAAAGAAAAGACAGAATAGCTTTCTCAGAGCATCAGAAAGAAACCCGCGGACGAGCGGGCGCCTGTTTGTCGGTTCATTGTCAGAGCTGCGCGTCCACGCACGGAGTCGTTCGCCATCACCGGGCTCGACACAATTGAGGTTTCCAGGCTCGGTCTATTTCCGTCGTTTCCTACAGCAGGACGCGAAGACGCGGAGCCCCTCCCGCGCCTATCAGAGCCCCGAGCGGATGGAATCAGAGATGCTCTTGTCCACTTAAAGGCACCATTATCTCTCCGGAGAACACAATATGTGTTTCTTTTACAAAAACCCCCAACACAAATGGAAATAAAAAACACATTACGGAGGAGATTAGAGGGACCTGCAACACGGGGTTCGACTGGCCGCGTTCCGTCAGGCGCGAGCAGCAAACGCCGCCAAACGGTCCGAATTTCTAGCATCTTTTTTCTCCATTAATTTCCACACTCTGCTCATGAAACGTTCGCAGACCTTTCTGGTCTGGCAGAGTGCAGGTTTGCTTAATAAAAATCTCTAATGGAAACTATAAAAACTCCCCCCCCCTTTGTTTTACAGTCAGTGAGGGAAGAAGTCACTCAGCACCCACGACGCCGGCGACACAGAAGGATCAGGGCAGACTCTCCTGCGTGGCTCCTGGTGGCCCAGCCAGCTCTTCCCCAAGGCCACGTTTAAGATCCTTCTGGTCACAGCCCGGAACTGCTCTGGAGGGGGGCCAGGGCCCAGTGCAGGAAACGGAGGTCCCGGCGGACCCCCACAGGGAGCTGGGAAGCCTGGGAGTTCACTCCAGCGGCAGCTGCAAAACGAGGGTGAAGAACAAGGAAGGAAGACATGAACCAGGGAAACCCAGTGGGAGAGAGTAAGGAGCCCGGGAAGAGGGTGGGGCACAGAGAAAGGCAGGAGTCACGAGGGAAAATAAGGAGAGTGCATCAGGGGGGACAGACTCAGCAGCAAGATCACGGATGTCTTCCAGTCGGCCGAGGCCGCAAGTATCACCGAAGGGCGAGAGAAACCCAGGAACATGTTTACAGAGAGCAGGGCAGGCAGAAGCTTCACAAACAGCATGCGAGGAATTCTTCCAAGTTAAAGAAAAGATACATATTTCAGTGGGAAAAGGAAGCAAACAAGAAAATAAACCCTCAAAGATAACAAATTTACCAAGAAAAAGCAAAGGGTCCACAAATTAGAGGCAAGAAGAGTTCAGCTTCACTGACTAAGTATGGAAACTGCTAACGACGGTTTCTCCGAACGAGCCCTGCTCACAGCGCAGGCGCGGAAGCGTCACCAGCCCCGTCTGCACGCCGGGTCGGACTCACGGATTCCCACCGTTTGTGAACACGCGACCCGGGGGGGCCTCCGGGAGGGCAGGGGAGCCCCGCGTCCACAGGCCTACGTGTCCCGAGTCTTCAATCCTGACTCGTCCAGAAGTGCAGGGGGCGCCTACACAAGCATGCCACCTCGGGGCCACCTGTGCGGCGGGAAACGGAAACCGGCTGGCTTTTCAGCACGGGGCGTCAGGGTTAAACCGCAGTCAGCCAGCCCTACGAGGGAGTGTGTGCGTGGCCGTGAGCGGTGACGGGGCAGATGCCAAGTGTTTGTTCAAAAGCACGGCCACCAATTTGGTTTAAAACTGTTTATTATTATTATTGTTATTATTATTTTATTTATTTTTGAGAGACAGTGAGAGACAGCATGAAAAGGGGAAGGTCAGAGAGAGGGAGACACAGAATCTGAAGCAGGCTCCAGGCTGAGCTGTCAGCACAGAGCCCGACGTGGGGCTCGAACCCACGAACCGTGAGATCACGACCTGAGTCGAAGCCGGATGCTTAACTGACTGAGCCACCCAGGCGCCCCAAAACTGTTTTAATTGAAGGCACAGCAGATTGAAGTGCAACGTCTTTTTGGGTTGGAAAGTGACTTTCGTAGGCCGGACAGTCAATCAAACATACGCTTGCATAACGTTAAAGTCTGCACTCCTACATGAACAGGGGGGGAGGGGAAAGTGGGCGATGGGCATGGAGGAGGGCACTTGTTGGGATGAGCCCTGGGTGTTGTATGTAAGCAATGAATCACGGGAATCTACCCCCGAAACCTAGAGCACACAGTGTGCACGGTATGTTAGCGAACTTGACAATAAATTACATTTAAAAAGATAAATATGTAACAGACGCCAAGGTAAATTTATGGAAACAAGTTTTGTAGAAAAACAGTAGTTGGCCGTTTGCTCTAAGAAGTGTATTTTAAAGGATCATCTTTGGGGCGCCTGGGTGCCTGAGCTGGTTGGCCCTCCGACTCTTGATTTCACCATGTTTATCACAGTTCGCGAGTTTGAGCCCCGCACTGGGCTCTGTGCTGACAGCACGGGGCCTGCTTGGGATTCTCTCCCTCTCTCTCTCTGACCCTCCCCTGTTCTCTCTCTCTCAAAATAAATAAATAAACTTAAAAAAAATCTACATTTAAATGACCATCTCTGGCCGGTGGCCATCTTCCCAGTTAAACTGAAGGAGTCTGCGTTTCAGATAATCTTAGAAAAACTCACCCTTCTGAAGGGTCACCTGCACACCTCCTGGTCTTTCTGGGGGTGCAAGCTTCCGTGTTCTGCACATATCCGACTAATTGTTTGGACTGAAAATTACTTCCCCAATCTAAACGACCTGTAAATGGTCATCATCTTCAGGTGGGCAGAACGAACTTCATCATTACACAAGTCTCAGAATTGTGAGCTTCCATTTTATTACTAGTCTTTCTTTTCTATAATCCAGAGTGCAACGTCAAAACAGCATAAAATGTATCTGTATGTCATTGCTTCTTTCATATTTTATTTAGGTACATGGAGTTCACTATTTTTATGTTATTTCTATTACCTTTTATCTTAAAAATTCAGAAATCCCTGGGAAGAGCTGAGAAATGTAACTGTATATATTGAAGGAGTTAGCGGTCCTTCTGAGAGGGGACCGAAGACCCAGTGCGCCTAACTGAGGTGCCAAGGTCCCCTCTGGTTTCAGTCCTCCTGCCCCTCTGCTGCATCGCCAGCGGCCACCGGAGCCAGTGGGGACCAGACATGTGCCGTCAGGGTTCTCCTGGAGGAGGAGGTGCCAGCATTTGCCCAGATGCCCTCCCATGGGATGAGGGCCACAGGAGCCACCCGCCCCCACACCATATTGGGAGCGTGTGGCTTTAACCTTGGACCCAGGGAACGTAAGAACTGCACGGGAAGGAAACGTCCCGCGGCTGCTGGGGTTGAATTTGCAGTGTCTCCCCACCCTTTACGACTAGGGGCACGGCTAAATATAACTCGAACCAGGTGGGTCTCAAGTTGTGATCTAGAGGATCTAAGGATGTGAGAAAACCACATCTCTGCCGCGAGAGGTAACACGGCCAGGGCCCCGGAGCCCGCGGACTCACGGGCGGCGATCCCGAATCCTGCCGCCTCTGCGGTTAGCACTCGGTCCGCCTGGTAGGGGTCCCCCGTTAGGCTCAGTCTTGGTGCGGGGACTCTTGGGGCCACTTTGAGGGACACCCCCCCCCCACAGCAACCGGGCAGAGCACCCCTTGGCCTTGGCCAACCAGCCCCTTCCTCCAGAGAGAGTCCTGCACCCTGGTGCTGGTCCCTGGGGGGGACGGTGGGGGCACAACGTGAGGCTCCTACGGGCCTCCTGGCTTCCGGCCAGGGGTCTAGCTGGGCCTCTGGCTGCATCCACACGGGGCCTCCGTGACGGTCTCTGCGCACATTCCTGTTTGCCAGGGCTGGGGTTGGGCTGTGACTGTTGCAATGGGGAGCAGAGAAGGGACAGCAGGACGAGAGTGGGGAGAAACCTTCCCCGCACACGCACACACGGGCGCACACGCGCGTGCACACACGCACACACAGCCCAGTCCTGCCGCCAGCCCGTAATGTAAATGAAATGAGTTGTAGCCTTCAGACACGTTCATTTTAATAACTTGGCCAGCAGTCTTCTCTGGAAATTAATATCTGCTCCAACGGCTTCCAGCTTCCCTTGTAAAAAGAACGGCAGTTAATAGGGAACGGCTGTCATGTGCTGTGACTCAGGTACCGCCGCGTGACAGCTGTGTGATCAGAGGAAAGGTGCGCTAAGACAAAAGGAATAATTAAAATGAGCCACCAGAACCAGCCCTGGATTTAAATGTTTAAATGTTTTAATTTGAAAGAACAATGGCACCGGGAAGTCTCCTCAGATCCGGGACTGACAACCTGACATTTATTAATCAGTGTTAAATAACGGCAGCTCTGGGTTTGACACCAAACAGCAGACGATGTGTGACGATCCCTAAAATAGCAGCCGCGTCTCAGAGCGGATTTCCAAGTGACTCCGGCGTAACAAGAAGGCTCTGGAATATTTACTGTGCCAATTAAACAGCATTAACCACCCCTGCGGCAGAGTAAGAGTCCCCCGGACACTAACTGCTCCGAGCCCTCCGGGTAAATCGAGGCGGCTCAGTTTTGCACGTGGCTCACGGGTTAAGGTGATTTAAAAAAAAAAAAAAAACAGCATATGACAAAGGCAGTGACTGTCCATCCGGGCCCCTTGGTCTCGGGGGGACATTTGGCAATGTCTGCAGACACGTGCGAGTGTCGTCACTGGGGAGGGGGTGGGGGAGGCAGGCGCGGCGGCCTCCAGCGGGGTGGTCGCCGCTCTGGCCCACAGGCGCCCCCGCAGCGCCATCGGCCCGACGTCAACAGTACCGAGCTCGAGGAACCCTTGGACGGAAAAGCAACTATTTCTGGGGAGCAGGGCTCAAACCCAAGAAACGTGTCCTCACAAATGTACATTTTTTTTTCAATCAGCAAACGGGGTTGAAAATCTGCTTTGTTACTTATTTTATATAAAGAGCGGCCTCCCAGATCCTGCAGCGGAGGCTCCACGCACGGGGTCGGCGTCTGGCGTTGTTGGGTCTCACTCCCTCCACGCTCAGGGTGGCGGCACCGGAGGTGAACTCCGACGGGGCCCCACGGCGGAGCCCCGACGGCCCCAGCGGGCCGGGAGGGCCGCCACGTGGACTTAACACGGCGGTTACTTCCGCGGCTTCTCGGAGCTCCCAGAATCTGTTATTTTTGTTTAACCATAAACATTTTCACGGCAGGACGATGAGCACAGAGATGTTTCACTCAGATCTGACGATGATGGCGTTGGTCGAAAAACGCGTCCTGAGGGTGACCTGCTGGAGGGTCGCCCTGGAGGAGACGCTGCCCTCCCCACAAGCCGGCTTCCGGCCCCGCCCACGCTGGCTTCCGCCCCCCCTCTGGCTTCCGGCCCCGCCCCACCCCACGCCCTGGCTTCCGGCCCCGCCCAGCCAGCCGGCTCTCCGGAGACAGAGCCGGCGCTCGCCTCTCCTCGCCCAGGTCCGCAGAGCCCGATGGCAGCGCCCTGCGCACCCGGAGCAGCGAAGACGCCCGCAAGCGCCCAGGAAGTCGGGGCTGCACTTGCCGCTCGCTGCTCTCTGCCCGTGGGCCGGACTCAGGCCGGTTACTGTCACCAGCAGGACGCACAGGGACACACGTGGTTCCTGGAACCTCGCAGGGCTCTGCCTCGGCGGGGCCTGAGCTTTGTTCGTCAGGAGAGACGCCGGGGCCTCGAGCGAGCACACCCTGCGAAGTGCGTAGCGCACCTGCCTCTTCCCTCTCCTGGGCCACGCGGTGGGGCACGGAGTGAGAGAGGGAGGCCCTCCTCCGGCTCGAGTGGGCACGGCGGGTGCCAGGGACGGGAGGCTCGGTCCCCGCTGGCGGTGTGGCCTGGCCGCTCCGTCCCTGCACCCACTGGCATGGGGGGGGGGCTCCCTTGGTCTTTCCTTCCTTCAAAAGCCCCCTTTCTGAACCTTAGTCCTGTGTCCTTTCAGTCGTCCCAGAGAATGGGCCCTTGGCTCCCACGGTGGACAGGACAGCGATGGGGCGAGGCCTTGACGCGGCATCACAAGTCCGAGGCGGAGGGAGCGCCCGCCGCAGCCCGCACAAAGCACAGGCTTGCAAACTCCAAGTCGCTCGCAACTCAGATGTGTGCGAAGAATCGTGTCTTTGTCCCCCTAAGAATGATGCCAGAGAAAGGAGAGGTCTTTGAGGGTCTAGCTGAACTCAGCGGAAACTTCCATCGCAGACCCAGGTCTCGGTGCTGATCGCTCCGACACCACTGCCCGCGGGCCGCCTGGCAGATGTGCTCCCCTGGGCCCTCCCGGGACCACGCGCCCGTGAGCAGCGGCACTCAGCCTCCTGAACGGACACCAGGCCTCTCCCGCTCCTCACCCTGCGTCAGCACAGCACGGTGGCAAGCAGGGGTGTGGGGATGCCTGCGGCGGGCGCCTACGTCAGCGCGTGCTCCCCAAGCTCAGCACCAGTGAGCGGGAAAGTGCCATCCCAGCCCCAGTCACCGGCACGTAGACCCCAGGAGGCCCTTGTCAAAGCACACGACCCAGACTCTTGGACAGACACAGAGGACAGTCACCGAACGCCGGAGCGAAGAACGTGAATCAGATACTTGATGAACGCCGTGTGTTGGAAAACAAAACCAGAATTAACTGAAGACGCGTGTATTTTATTTAATGTTTAATAAAATGTCAGTTCTGATTGCAACTGCATGCTAATTGTTACAGCGAAAGACGGAGACGAGCAGTCTATTTCTGCAGGTGCGTCTTGCTCACAAAACACCCCGCGGCCCCAACAGGATGCTCCTTTTACAGCTGCTGTCAGAGCCCTTTTGCAGGTAGTGATTTTTATAAAACATAGTCTACAATTCCACAGGTTCTCAGAAGGTGTTCTCTTAATTATTTGACGTTTTAATAATTCTCTTGGGTGAACATACATTATCATCGGCGAAAACCTGATTTTTGCCTCTTTGATGACTGCCTGCCTGCCTGAGCCCCACCCTGCTCTGCGCCCATCGGAAGCCGGCGGGGGGTGGGGGTCTCCTGCAGGTTTCCAGCAGGTGCGCAGCCGCCGCATGGGGTCCTGCGTCTGCACCATGTGCCCTTCCACGTCGTGGTCATTTGACATGGCGCTTGGGGCTTATGGTGGGCCCTCTGCACACTGGACGGTCGGCGGTGAGGGATCGAAAGAGGCGCGGTGTGCTGGGCTGAGAGGCGCCAGGCAGAGAGTGGAGAGGCAGGGGCCGCCGGGAACGCTGTGGAAGGGCAGTGTGTGCACAGCCACGCAGTGGGGGTGACACAGAGTTATGGTGTGGGGAGAGTCCCCAACAACGGTGTCACTGACTCCGTCCTTCCCTGTACGTACCGGCTCCTCTTCCCGCCAGAGTGAGATGCAATCCCACCCCTCCAGTGCGGACTGGCGAGTGACCACACTGACCAACAGACTGCAGGGGGCAGATGTTCTGGACTTCTGCTGCTGGGTCACACGTCCGCTGGCTTCCGCCTGGGCCCTTGGGATGCTCTTTGGGGACGCGGGCCTCTGTCAGGACGTGGGCCTCTGTCAGGACACGGGCCTCTGTCAGGACGTGGGCCTCTTTTGGGACGCGGGCCTCGGAACTGGCCCCCATGCTCTGCCACGTCCAGTCTGCAGTCTCAGCTGGCCCCCGGCTGAGGGCCACCGTCCAGGGCCAGCCACGTACGTGCGCCATCTTGGAAATCCAGGCTGCTCCCGGCCTGGGAGGTCTCCAACCCCAGCCAGTACCTGAGCCCAGGCGCACAGGAACCCCATCCAGCTGCGCCCACCTGCGTGTCCACAGAGCCGAGGGGACGGGGCACAGTGACAGACACGTGAAACACGCCCGCCAGCCCTCTGCTTGGGGCCGCCTGTGAAAGACGGGCCCACATCCTCAACAACACGACTTCCAGCACCGAGATGGTTTTGACCATTTTGACAAAAAGTCAAACTATTTTTCAGTTAAGAGACAAGTCTTTTAAACGTTAAAAATATAATCAGTCAGAACAGTCAACAGAGAAGACGCGCGCCTCTCGGGGAGGAGGGGGGGCGCACAGACGTGGGGGCCCTGCGCCCGGGTTTCTACGGCACACACGAGACAGCGGGACTTTGTTTTCTCCATGTTTCTAAATGCGCTAGATCTTTTTACTGAGTTTTTACTATTCGGGATGCTGAAAATGAATTGGGCTTCTTCCCAAGGATTTCTGGGGATATTATCGATTTAATAAAATGGCAAGATTTGGTTTCTGCCAAGGATCTATTTCAGGACACTCTGGGGGGTGCTTTCTGGGGGTCGAATCCTATCAATACAGAGTCGCAAAGTTCTTGGAGAAGTTTTTCAAAGCACAGAAGCTTCTTTTTCATATGTAATGTCTTCAGGGAAGCTTCTCCCCACCTTATCCACTTAAATAAAGTTCTGACATTCAAATAAATTTTGCATAAGCAGAGATCTACGACGCCCACAGTTAAGGACTATGGCCAACCAATTATACCCATGTGTCATTTTGCGCTTTTACAAACCCCTGATAAAAGAGAAAATCTTGAAGAAAGTACTTCACACATAAAGTATTTCTTTTATAGCAAAATGTGTCCAATTGATTTATGAGGTCCTCTCCAGGAGAACAAAACCCACACTGTGGAACTGAGGCTCGCAGAAAGGTTCCTTGGCTTCTCTAGAAGAAACGCTCAAATTGGACGGGGTACGGATTTTCACATTTCCTAATGGGAATTCTTCACGGAAGCCGCGTAGCCCTGCCAGCGGGCACGTTATTTTCACGATCGTACACATTTTTAAAAAAGGTAGGACTTCTCAGGCGCCGGGCCTTTCATTCAGGACAGAATTGCTCACACTTGGCCCAGGGGTCAGGGAAATGTGGGGCGCAGTCGGCCTGGTTGAGAACGTGACCAGAGCCGCCACAGGGGACCAGCTCCGGAGCCGGCGCACTGGGGTTCCCGGCCAGGGCTGGCCCCGCTGTCTGCATAAAGGAGATGCCGTCGGGCCCAGATGGCTCTGTACGGCCCGGAGCTGTGACAGCAGAGCAGCTTGGCCGCAACGAAGGGCGGAGCACGAGGCTGAGGGCGTTCGGCGTCCGGCCGTCCACGGCCACTGGTTTCAGGTGACTTCGGGCCTGGCTGGACGCAGCCGTCCCCTGGGGACGATCATGTGACTCTGCAGGGGCCCAGGGAAGGTCACCCAAGATGGCTGCTCTGGCCTGAAGGTCATTCTCAGCTGAAGGCGACGGAGACCCTGCGGGCTCAGGAGAAACTATGGCCCCTCCCTTAACTCCATCAAAGAATCTAAACTGGGGATCCTTCCCCGAAGGAGGGTGATTGGCAGAGATACAGTTTATCCGAGCCGTCCATCTGGGTGGCAGGACCGGCGTCAAGTTCCCGGACGCCTGCTCGCCTTCTCTCCCCGTGCAGGGCGCTCCGTCCCTCTCAAGTCCAGGCCCCTGACCCGGGACCTAGTTCTGGATGTCACGTCTGCCGCATTCTGCCTGACTGTCTCTGGGGCCTCCGTCTGCGTGGGTTCCCGGCACGCAAGTCATCACATCTGATTTTCTCCTCTTACTCTGCCTCTTGTCCATCTTAGTGCAGGAGACGGACCCTTGAAGGCACCGGACTTGTGGGTCCCCGAGGGCTTCTGCTGTCTAAGGAGGCGTGTGCGGGGCCCCATGAGGCCATCGACAGGATCGCGGTGACCTCCCGCCTCTTAAATGCAGCACAAAGGACTTGGGTCACACAGTAGACACACAGTAGACAGCGCGGTGACAGTGGGAGCCCTGCCCCAAGTTCCAGGGCCACCCCGAGTTCCAGGCACGGTGCTGGGCGCCTGCAGGCAGGGCCCCGCCAGGCCAGCCGGGAGCAACCTTGTTGGAATGGGGTCTTTGTCCCTGGCCCCAGGCGCCGGCATCTACCAACCCTTGGAGGTCCCTGAGGGGAGAGTTTCTGTCACCAGACACCTCAGCCGCACACCTGGAGAGCGGGGACGGAGCGAGCCTGGCCTCCAGGGGCCGGGGACCGGAGGGCGGCCACGCCGCCAGTGCTGGAACAGGTCCTGCCTCATGACGGGCCCTTGGGGAAAACTGCAGAGTTTTCTGTGACACACGACGCTCCCAGATGCCACCCTGCTGTCCCCGGGACAGGAGCTCCACCCTGCCGCCCAGGCCGCTAGTACAACTAATCAGAAGTAAGGCCTTTAGGGGCCCTGTGGGTCCTTTTCCCAAAATATCGAATCCAAGGGGTCAGGGGAAATCTGGAGTCTGTAACCTGTTGGCCAGAAGTACGGGGTCTGGGGTCTGAAACGGGGCCGTATTTTGGAGGAAGCTGCCCTTAGCCTGTGGGGTCTGGGCTAACGCTGGGCAGCCAGTGCCGGAGAGGAGTGGCAGGAGCCCCGGCTGGCGTGGGACAGGGGTGATGGAAGGAGAAGCCACACTGACATGTGTGAGGGACACGATGACCATGACCGTGTTCGACAGAGGCTCGGGGAGGGCCCAGGCTGACACCGGGAAGGCCTGACGTGGCCGCGGAGGTCGGGGCGGCTTCCTCGAGAATCTAACCAGGCCACGAAAGGGCACTGTGGGCTGAGCAGCAGCACGTGCAAAGGCCCTGTGGTGAGACCAAGGGTGGCCAGAATGCAGAGAGCTCGGGGAGGCCTCCTCACTGTGGCTTCTGGGTCACAGAGCAGCTGAGGTCCTCAGTCCTGGGAGCCCCTTCCCCGCACCGTGGGCCCAGAAGCCCCCTCCCCACACCCCAGTGATGGCGTCTGGGGGGTCTCATCTCCGCCATCGACGCCCGCAGCCAGTCCTGTGACTCAGCAGCGAGCTCAGGGCTCTGCATCCCCTCCTGTGGCCCCACAGAGGCAGGGGGTGTCAGGGCTGTGAAAGCATCCCTGGGGTGCAATGGAAGCCTCTAGAATGAAAGTGGCAGATCCATTTGAATGACTGGGCTCGGCATCCAAGGCCCTGCGGGGGGCGAGAAGCCGTCCGTCCCCAGGATAACAGGACGGGCCGGTTCAGAGCAGGACGGACAGAGCAGCCCGGGCAGCGGAGGCCCCCGGGGCTGCGAGCTGAGCGGTGTCAGGCCTCACACCTGGCAGCTGGGCCTCCCGGGGCGGAGGGGGTGGGGGGCACGTGTGGTGAGGGCTCGGCCCCCTCAGCTGCAGGCAACGCAGGCACCCTCCCCCCGCGCCTGGCCCCGGTCCCTCATCCCACTCCCCTGCCCGCTGGTTGAGGTCTCCCGTTCTGGTCTGCAGCTTCTGCAGCCCTCGGCGCACCCCTGGGTCGCCAGAAGAGGCGGGGTCGCCCCCGGAGCCTGCTGGGGTCTCTGCCCCAGGGAGAGTCTCACGGACGACCCCCCAGAATGGCTTGGGCGGGACCCGGCCCTCCTTCCGCGGCCCTGACCGCCCGTCGAGGGGACGCTGCCTCTCAGAGCCTCGCTTTGCTGACAGCGGGCCCCACGCGGGCTCCGCCCCCAGGCGCTCTGCAGTCGCAGGGGTCAGGGCCACGACGTCCGGGTCTGCCCCTGCGGCCGGTGAACTCAGCTCTGTACGCGTGGGGGGGCTAGGCGAGGCCGCCCGAGGTCCAAGATCCACACACGGAGAGAGAGAGAGAAGGAGAAAAGCGAGGGGGTCTGCACGGTGGGGTCTGCACGGTGGTGGGCCAAGTGCCAGAGCCACTAACAGACGAGCGCTCGGAAGAAAGGGGTGGGAGGGGCGGACACGCCACCTGGCACGGCGCACGCTGATCGCCCGGCACCACCCTGCTGCCCGTGGGACCCGGGAGACCGTGCTTTCGGCTGGCCTCCGTGTGGCAGCGGTGCGGTGGGGCTGGGCCTGGAAATCAAGCGCTGGGAGACGCTTCAGTCCTTATGAGGCTCCCTGATGCGCCTAAAGGAGCAAGAAGCAGGCACTTACGCCCAGGACCACCGCTTTGGAAGCAATTTCCACTGTGGCTTTTCATACTTAGCACTCAGTAAAGCTTGCGTTCTCTCCCCAAGGAGAGCCAGATTAGGTAGGGAAGAGCTTGGCGTCTCTAATGCAACCTGATCTGGCCTCACCGTGTGCAGGGAACGTGCAATCCATCTCATAAATGCATCGCAATGTTCCACAAATCACCCACGTTTATCCCGGGAGACGTCTTTAACTCGGGGCTTAGAGTTACAAATGAATTCTCCTATGGATCTATTATTCTCTCAAATAGCAGAGAGAGAGGGGATGGGTTTGCACAGCGCTTTCGCAGAGCTGGGCTAAATTAGATCATGCGAAATCTAAGGAGCATCATTCAGAAAAACGATGGATCTGGGGCAGCTCTGAACTGCAAGCCGACTCCTAACTGGGCCCTTAGCCAAGGATCCGATGTCACTGGTGTGTTAGCTCCGGGGGCCTCGTGCTGGTCTGACCCCTGACACTTGGAGCTGGCTGGCGAGCAGCATGTTCTAGAGGGCACAGCCTCCTCTCAGAAGATACCACACCTCCCGCGGGGCATGACAGCGATGGCGGGGGCAAGAGAGAGCCGCTGTCCCAAATACCAACTCAGACAGGTGGGTGGGTGGACAGAGCCGGGCTGAGACTCAGACCCCCGGCGCTGTGGCTCACGCGCCAGGCACCACGTTTCCTTCCGTCCCCTCAACAATCAACAGCTCTTTCTACACATATCAGAGTTGACGAGGCCGCTGACAGGGTTGTGCTACGCACCCTGCGGGGGTGGCCCGGACCCCCTGCATCCGCGGCTCCCTCCTGGCCAGCCGGAGCCGCGGACGGAGGTGTGCACGGCCGCGGCCGGTGTGATTTCCTGCAAGGGCCCGGGCACCCCAGCGCGGCGTGCAGGCGGAGGACCGGCGTCTGCGCAGTTCGCAGAATGACAGACAGAACTACACGCGGGGGGCCCGCTGGTATCTGACAGAACAGAGCGATTTAACAGGAAGTGGACAGGCTTTCCAAGAAACGGTGCTGGAGTAACTGGAGACCCACGTGGAAAACTCACTGACCCCTACCTCACTCCGCACAGAGGTTGACTCAAAACCGCGCACAGATCTGAACACAGAGATGAAACTCAATGCGCCACAGACCCAGGGGAAACCAGGGCCGGGCTCCGGAGGGAGAAGAGATTTCGTAGACAGAACATAAAAGGCCTGAACTGGAAAAGGAAACACTGGCAAACTGGATTCTTCCTCTTTGAATGATGTTCGCAAGGGAACAAGGCAAACACCGCTGGAGGGGAGAACGTCTTCAATCTATCCACCTGATGGACAGCAGTGCACAGGACACACAAAGATCACTTACGACTCGACGGTAAGATAAACAATCAGATCTAAGAATGAACAAGAGATTTAACCAGGCGCTTCGCAAGGGAAGACACACCCGTGAGGAACGGGAGCGTCCAAGGTCACCCAACGCCGGTCGTCCGGAGGGAGAGGATGTTAAACCACAGTGAGGTCCACGCACACTCCTCCCGGGGCCGAAACCCCGGGCGCTGGGCACACCCCCCCTGGAGGAGCGGAGGCGGAGCGCTCGCATGGCTGGTTTGGACGACCGTCGGGCAGTGTCCTGCATCCCACACGGCCATTCCTCTCCCAGCCGCTCCGCCACACAGCTGAGACACGGCGGACGGGGGCACGAATGTTCCGGCAGCCTTAGTCACAGCAGAAAAACCCCAGACGTGACCAGAACGCCCGTCAGCAGGCGGCACGGACCGCGTGTGTCCGTTCAGTGGAGCGCTACCGGCAACAGAGAGCAGCATGTGCACACAGCAATGCGTATGATCCCTGAACCATTCAGCGGGGCAGTCAAGGCGTCTGGGCCCCTCGGTCCCATTTCTGCAGAGCTGTGGGAAGTGCCAAGTGGCCCAGGTGACAGCAGGCTGGGGAGGAGGGTCCACGGCAGAGAGGCAGAGCACGCTTTCCCCGGGAGACGGGACGCGTGGAATCCTGCTCCGGTGCTGGTCTCACGGTGTATGTATCTGTCAAGACTCACGCAGGGGGCGCCTGGGGGCTCAGCGGGTTAAGCCTCCGCCTCTTGGTTTCAGCCCAGGTCATGATCTCACGGTTTGTGAGACTGAGCCCCGAGCCAGGCTCTGTGCTGACAGTGCGGAGCCTGCTTGGGATTCTCTCTCTCTCTCTCTCTCTGCCCCTCCCTGGCTTGTGCTCTCTCTCTCTCTTCTCTGTCTCTCTCAAAATAATTAAATAAACATTAAAAATTTTTAAGAGCCCGTGGAGACGTACACTTTAAGGGGGCACGGAGCAGCGCATGTAAATTTTACCTGAAAACCTTGATTAAAAAAGACAGTAATTTGGTGAGAGTTTCTCCTACGTGGGAACTTCAGAAGCAAGATTCATCAAACCATTTTCCCCACAGAACGTTTGTGATTCGAAATGGGGGGAGTTTTGATCATTTGGGTAGAAGAACCGATCTCCGCGATGCTTTAAAGCTCAGGTCCACTCCGTCCCTCACTGACGCGCTTCCGCTGGGTCGTGGCGGGGGGGGGGGGGGCAGCCCGTGTCCAGCGCGGCCTCGGCCGACGGAGGGGCCCCCTCTGGCTGACGCCCCAGGGCGCTGCTCGGTCCCGGCCGACGGAGGGTCCCCTCCGGCCGACGCTCCAGGGCGCTGCTCGGTCCGGGCCGACGGCAGCGCCAGTTCAGGAGGCGGCGTCTCGGGCGGCGTGGACCTGGGCAGCCCACGTCATGGAGCTGCCAAAGCGGCTTAAAACCCGGTTCCACGGGGGGGCTGGGCCGGGGGCTGTGCGCACAAACGAGTGCTCGGGCTGCTTTCTCTGTCTCTCGGCCAGTAGGAAATAAAGAACACACTTCCTGCTAAATGAGAGCGGAAGTGTGTTGGAGGAGTGCTATAAATTATATGCAGGCCACCAAATAAAATTCAATTTTCAGGTGACGTGAAGGTGTAATGCGTCTGGAGAAGCTGCTTTGCATATCGCACCAGACAGCAAGTAATAAGGGGGAGGCGGCTTGCGCTGATCTGTCACCAGGCCCGCGATTGTTCCCGGCCCTCCCTCCTCTAATCACACCCTTGCAGTGTGGATTCAGGACACCGCGGCCCATGAAAAATGTCACCGGGCTGTCGCCGGCGCAGATCTGCCGGCAGCTCCGGCAGATCCGCGCCGCACACGAAGGTGATAAGGCCTCTCTCCCGCCATGCTCAGCCGGCTGCCCGTTTCCTCCTGCAGTTACACATCAAGCTGTTCTGGCTTCACACGCGCCGGCACTATAAATGGCCTCGAGGCAGAAGGCAGACTGGCGCTCCGAGGAGCGGCCTTCAAAGCCGAGCGCAGACTCCCGTTCCGGGGAGGCTGCTCCAAACCCAGCCGCCCCTTCCCTGCGTGCACCCCAGCTCTGCAGAGGCCTGCGGGTCATCCCGTCCGACTCTCTGCTTCGTCCAGTTAACAGAGGGCTCAGGGAAACATGGCAGGAGACACGGCCTGACGGCATGGGAGTGCACGTCACGCCCGCCCTCTCCAGCCGGGTCCACGGCCGAGCAGCGCAGCACGTCCTGGGGGCCTGTTAGAAACTCAGTGTCCCAGGATCCCCTGGGGGCCTGCTGACTCATCATCTCTAGAGGTGGGGCCAGGGGTCTATGTTGATGGGGCATCTCCAGGCACGAAGCCCCGCTCCAAGCCCTCATGTCGGTGCTGAAGCATGCTTGTGTCCCTGGTGCTCTTCTCAGGAGGCACCTGCTGTAGACCAGACACCAGACGGCTCAGAGGGAGTCTTCAGAGGGCATGCTTTTTGAAAATCCCGTTTATTTACTTGCCCACCCATCTGCCCATCCACCCACCCATCCACCCATCCATCCATCCATGTAAACATCCACCCACCCATCTAGCCATCCACACATCAGTCTTTCCATCCATCCATTCATCCATCAATCCATCCAAACATCCGTCCATCCACCCACCCATCTATCCATCCACACATCAGTCTATCCATTCACCCACCCATCCATCCATCCATCCATCCCTCCATCCATCCAACAAACTGAGATTGGAAACTGACTCATACTAGAAACACAGGATGAGAAGCTGTACTGGGTGCTGAGCGCTGTCTGTACGGAGCACACAGTTGGCCTTAAACACACTGACACCTTCATCACTAGGAGAGGCCAGATGCCTGACGGCTGGTACATGTGGGTGTGGGAGGCTGGCAATGCTGCTTCTGCCCCTGCCCAGCTGTGTGACTCTGGGAAGCAGGACGGTCTCTCTGAGGCTCAATTCTGTTGAATCTGAGATGGAGATAAAAATGGTCTCTGCCTTGAGGGCTGTTTGCAAAGATTAGTGAACAAATGGAGGCCAGTATCTGGAAAGAGCAGTCAAATATAAGTGGCCATTACTGTCATCCTGTTATTGTCGCCCCCGAGAGCAAGGAACCCACAGTCTGGAAAATGCAAACAAGTCCATTATAAAATAATTTCTTTAGAAGGGGTAGAAAAACACAAACAGAATGGGAGCCTGGGAGAAACAGGGCTGTCTGAGTAGGACTGTCCCCGGGACATGGTCAACAGCCCTCCGCATCCGTTCATTCTCTGTCTCTCTCCGACCCCACCCACCTACCTGCCGCACCTGCTCAGCCAGGACTGACATTACAGTAAACACATGGCAATGTGTGCGAATCCCAAGTGCGCAGCTTCATGGATTTTCAAAGGGAGCACCAGCCCGTGGCCAGCGTCCAGATGGGACTGAGAACGTCACCAGGACCAGAGAGCCCCCTTGTGCCCCAACCCAGCACCCAGCTCCGGAGGTGAAGTCACTAACGCATTCTCACAAGGCTGGAGGGTGACCCACCGTGCAGACACCTCGTGACCTACGCACACATTCTATCATTGACGGCCGTTTCGACGGTTTCCAGTTTGGGGAACATATCAGGTGACGTAGCTAAGACATTCCTGCACCTGTCTCCTGGTGCCCCTCTGCATGCGCCTCCGCTAGGGGCCCCTCTCGGGGTGGAGCTCCTGGGGCGCGGGACACGCACACATTCAGCTTCGGCAGCAAGTGCTAACAGTCTTCCTGCCGGTCGGGCCAGCGAACATCCCACCATCAGGGTTCCAGGAGCCGCCCTCTAGGCGGACTCGGAACAGCCTGTCTGCCCAGTGCTGAGGCTCAACGGACCACAGGCCATCCCGCTCGGGCCCCGAGCAGGCGCTGTCTGCCTGGTGTCCCGTCTCGCCCGAGCACGTGCAGCCTGGAAGTCGGCACCCTCTCCAGAGACCGTGCCACGTGAGGTGCCTGCCTCTGTTCCCTACAGGTCTCTTTTCTGTGCGATTTTGGCCCCTCAGGTCCTAGCTGCCTTGGCTGATTTCTGGAGTTTTCAAGTCTTTCCTTCTCCCTCTGGTTCTCCGCTGTCCCTCCCCCCTGCCCTCCCTGACGCCAGCCACTCTGCCCCGTTGGAACCAGGGGGCCTGGCTGGCATGTGCCCACAGGTGGACGGCCTGGCGGAGAGCAGCTAGCGGCAGAGACGTGAATCATGGCTGTCATGAAAAGTGGGCGACTGCGGGCGGCATTGCGGGCAGAAGACGGAGCAGGGGCTGCCCGCCCCAGGGGCCCCAAGTACGTGACTCTGCTCGGGAACGGGGAGGAGGTGCTTTGTTGTGGTGGAGAACGACGTGCGGGGGGAAGGGGTAGAGGAGAGAGATCAGGGCCGAGGGGCCGAGGGGCTGAGTGCTCCGAACGGCCTGGGCCGGCGGACAGTTCTGACGAACAGGGTGGCACAGAAATGGAACCAGAGAAGACGGAGCTCCAGTTTCCCTGCGGGAAACACTCACATTTTTGGCCTCGGATGTGCCTGGGCTGGAAGGAAAACACAGGCTCCGTCCTGGTCCCCTGAGCGCCGAGCCCCGTCCGCCCGACAGAGAGAACTCCGCAAAGCAGGGTCAGCCGTCCCGCAGGACACGCCCCTTCCGTGCCCAGCGCTGGGGACGCAGAGCCACACAGAGGGCTCAGCAAACACGCGTGTGTCGGCCGAGTGTTTAAACACGCAGCAGGGAGCCCTGCACTTGGCCTCAAGGTTGTTTTTAATTAACTGCTTGTTCCAAAGACGCCAGCCCGCGGATCGCTTTCTGACTCGTCTCCTCCCTCATTAGACCCTGAGCTGCTGTTGTACGCGCACTGCTCACTTTAGTTGTTAAGTGAGTGACACACACACCATGGGAGAAAACACCACCTCCGGGAACACGATAAACGATACCAGAAAGATTACCAACAATTAGCCCGGACTCTACGCTGGTTTTCCATAAAAGGTCACGAGCAAGAAACTTGTTTAGAAGAACATCCTGACGGTCCGGACGGAGCCCCGTGTCCGTGCCGGCTCCCGAGACAACCGGAGAAAACAACCCGGCGGGAAACAGGGCTTCGGCCTCAGGGGCTTCTGTGAGTTTCCGTGACTGATGCCCTCCGCCACCTGCACTGGCGCCCGCGGCCCAGGTCACCTCGACATCTAGGCACCGCACGTCACACGCACACAGACCAAGGACACGGGGGCCGGGGACGGGGCAGCCAGAAGGCCGGCGGTTCCTGCAGCCTCTGTGCTCGGAACTGAGAATCTGACGCAGGATTCCGTGTTTTCCACCTGCAGCAGGAGACTCCCGCCCGGCCCAATCAACGTGGTGTGAAAGTGCACGCTCCCTGAGCTCAGTCACACGATGAGGCACCGTGGGTCCCAGACAACATGCCCACACGCAACACCTGCCCTGTGAGGCTGCTGTGCTCCGGGCGTTTCCGAAGCAAGCCCGCTCTCACAGTCAGCTCGGGTAAAACACCTGCTGTCAAAAAATGAGATTATTCCTTCCACTGTCAGATTAAAAAACAAAACAAAACGAGCAGTCTCCGCGAAATATATTATGCATTCCTCTGTCCTATTTATTTTATTGCTTTTCCCCCCTAACGTGAACATCTCTTCATCACTTTTTAAACAGCAAAGGATGCAGAGTAAAATCGCCCTGTGGTCTCTCTCCAGAGGGACCCTCACTAATTATCTGTGGTGTGATTTTACCGCATTAGAGGATGTGCACGCATTTGGTTTTAGAGACGGCGGACGCGCACACGTTTGGTTTTCGGGGCGGCGGAGGCCCCGCTGACAGCAGCACTCGCGTCCCACCCTGGGCAGTGCCCCGCGCTAAGGGCCTGGAACTGAGGTCGCCTGAGGCTTCTTCTCCCTCCCGTGGCTCCCCACTTGGACGGCCTTTCTGGCAGGCGTGGACCTGCCTCGCCTCCTGGCAATCACCGCAGCCTCCTCCCTGGTCAGCCAGTCCCTCCTCCCTGGCTTGACCTTGAAAACCATGTCCAGCTCAGGTGCCGGCTGCACACCCAGATTCTGCCCTATACGCACGCGGGAACCCCCATCCCCCATCTGAGCTCCTCCCTGCCCTGCCCTGGGTGCTCCTCCCCTCTGACCCTCAGTCTGCAGATCCCCCCCCTCCCCGGGGTTCCCTTAGCTCCTCAAGGTTCAGGGCGCCATCCTCCGCCCCTCCGTCTGCGCAAGGCACTCTGGGAGAGAGTGCGCTGCCGTCCGCGGGGGCCCAGGCGAGCGCGCTCTGTGGTCCAGGCGGCGCGCACGGGACAGGCACAGACTTCACCGCAATACAGGACCGCAGGGGCGGCGAGGGCCAGGCTGTGCCGTGTGCTGGGTGCGCCAGGCGCAGCAGCAGCAAGATACCCCCAAACAGGGAGGGAACTGTCCAGGTCCAGGTCCAGCCCTGGAGTTCTTGACCCCACACCTCTGCTCCGTCTCCTCTCCTGTGTCACTCTCTCCCTTCCCCCTTTTTCCATCGGCAAACCTCCACCCTCGGAAGCAGCCGCGGAGGCCCAGGGCCTCCCTGGCCTCCAGGCCTCTGCCCGGGCCGCATGCGCCCAGCATGGACCTCCAGCCCTGCGTGGCCTACTTTGGGAATCTCTTTGAAAGACTGTCTCTTGCAAGCATGTCTGACGCAGGTGCCGTGGGGCAGCAGGGCTGGGGATCCTCCCGGGTGAGCCGGCACAGGGGAGACTCGGAGGCCACAGCCTCCTCTCCTGCACCGGGCTCCTCAGGCTTGGGGTGGGGTGGTCGGTCAAGTTTCACCTCAGCCCCAGGTGGAGAGGACTGCAGGTGCCCGGCTTGCCCTGTGCACGGACAGAGCGAGGGCAGAGCTGGGGCCATCCCTGGGTGGGGGCACCTAGGGGTGGGCACTCACGCACATAGATGCCCGGGTCTGTGTCAGGACAGGCCAGGCCAGGCCTGCGCCCCAGGGAACAGGGGTCAGGGAAGGGCCTGGGAGGTGGGTTCCCACTGAAATCCAGGGCAGATGAGTGGGAGCGGTCCTCAG
The DNA here is from genome assembly GCA_004023785.1 of Mungos mungo. Taxonomy (NCBI): domain Eukaryota; kingdom Metazoa; phylum Chordata; class Mammalia; order Carnivora; family Herpestidae; genus Mungos; species Mungos mungo. The sequence goes on along the minus strand of PISW01012903.1, from coordinate 111 downwards.
AGCACAGAAGGGAGAGAGCCAAAGCCTGAGGGTCTCTCTGGCCAGGAGCAGCTGTAGGAGGGGTAGGGTGGGGAGAGCAGCTGCAGGGGGTGGGGGAGCAGGTGTGGGGGG
>PISW01012902.1:0-29549 GCA_004023785.1 Mungos mungo | reverse complement strand
TTTTTTTTTTTTTTTTTTTTTTTTTTTTTTTTTTTTTTTTTTTTTTTTTTTTTTTTTTTGCCTGTTCTGGTAGCTACCTCCTCAGCACTGTGGTCAATGACACATCTTGCCTTGTTTCCTATCTTGGAATGCTTTTCATCTTTCACTGTTAAGTGATATGTAAGCTTTCAAACTGTTTTTTGTTTGTTTTGGGTAGATGTTCTTTATAAAGTTGAAATAATTCCTGTTTCTAATTTTTTTGAACATTTTTATCATGAGTGGGTGTTGGATTTTCTCAAATGCTTTTTTTTTTTTTTTAACCTATAGAGTTGGGGACTACTTTGATGGATTTTCAAATGTAAACCTTGCATAGTGCTTTCTCTGTTAGGATTTTGTTTCTTTATGTATGCTATTCAATTCCATTTCCTTAATGTCTGCTTAAAATTATTGTATCTTGTATTCATGAGTGAGATTGACTGCTATGCTTCCTTTTCTCTTTTTTGTTCAGTTCCTGGATTGGGGTTTTTCTAGTCTCATAAACTGAGTTAGGGAACAGCTTCTTTTCTACCAATCTCTGAAAGAATCTGTATAGAATAGGGTGGTATACCTCCCAATTTTATTCTAATTTACTAGTGAAACATCTAGCATCAGTGCTTGTTTTTTTCTGCATTGTATTGTGGATGATTTAAAACCTACAAAAGCAGTCTTCAGGTGAGACCAATCTTCAGGTGAGCACGGACACGCAGTGGTTTGGAAACAGCGTGGATCACAATCACCTGAAGGGCTTGTTAAGTTCACAGACTAATGGGCTACATGTGCAGTTTGATTTAAAGTGTGTGGGTTGGGCCCAGCGTTTGCTCTTCTTAGAAGTTGCCTTGTGTGAGAAGGATGCTCTGGGAGCCATGGAACAAGCGAGGTTAGTATTAAAAACTGTAAACACTTTCTAGCTTCAACTATCATGAACCCATGACCAATCTTGCTTTATACAGCTTACCCTTGAACAGTATGGGTTTGAACTGCAAGGGTCCACTTATAAATGTGAATTTTTACCATACTGTAAATGGGTTTTCTCTTCTGATTTACTGAATAATTTCTTTAACTTTATTGTAAAAACGTGGTATATAATGCACATACAAAATGTTAATTGTTTATCTTATAAGCAAGGCTTCTGGTCAACAGGCTATTCATAAAGGTTTGGGGAAGTCAAGTTATATATGGATTTTTGACCATGGGTCTGTGGGCTCAATTGTATACATTCCATTCCCATCCTCACTAAATTAGTTTGAAATGCAAATCATAAAATCAACTTGTAAGTACGTCGCTACCTCAAACCTAAGGACTCTATTTTTCTCATTGTTTTATGTTAGCATATAAAAATGCAGGTGTGTGTGTGTGTGTGTGTGTGTGTGCATATTCTATTTTGTAACTTTGCTGAATTCATTCTAGGAGGCTTTTTTTTGTTATTGTTGTTTTTGGTCAATAACCAGGAATGGTTTATATCAATAATTGTGGAGACCTGCAGAGTGTTTCTTCCTGAGCACTCTATTGTGTTCCTACTGTGGCTAGAATTGCCAGTTCTGTGGGGAAGGAGAGCAATGAGTGAGGGCACATTTTGCCTTGTTTCCAATTTTAGAGGGGAAGCTTTCCATCTCTCACTATTGAGTGCTATGTTAGTTTTTGGGGTTTTGAGTAGATGCTCTTGATCAAGTTGAGGTAAATTATCCTCCAACTTCCTGAGAATTATTATAGGTGAGTATTGGATTTTCTCAAATGCTCTTTTGTAGTATGTTAGAATTGTGGGCTACTTAGACTTTTCAGATGTTAAATCACCCTTGCATAGTGTTTTTTATGTGCATTGCCCTTGGTTTTAGTATCAGGATAAGACCAGCCTTATAAAATAAGTTGGGATAGACTCTGGAAGTAACTTTCAGGTTTAACAATGGCATTTTAATGTCTCAAAAGCAATGTAAATAACATTATTAGAACAGACCTTTCATGGAATTTTGGAATTAGTATGAGGATGAATATTGGCAATGTCAATATTAGAATCATTTTATTTGGAATGAGCCAAGGCTAGCAATGAGAGAGAGATTTTAGTAGCTATAAGTGAGTTTATACTGAAGGGCAGGAGCCAATGAAGATAGAGACAGGGAAATAAGGACCAAAGGCCACCTGGGAATGGAACCCAGGAGAGAAGGGAATTTGTTGTAAGTAGAAAGATCCTTGTGGTTTTATGTTGGTATATTGGAGTTGTCGCATGTTAGCTCAGGAGAGCCCATTGTTCAAATGTCAAGGTTGTTTAGGGCCATTAATTCACATTGGTAGCTTAAAATTGACCAGAGTAGAAGTATTTACACTATGGAAATTGGAAAACAGTCAGATCAATATTTGTTCTTATTCTCACTGCCAGAGTGCCAGTATAAGTGTTCCTTGCACACTACTGAGTAGAAGACTCAGCTCATGGAAACATCATAAAACTAGATAAGGACATATTTAATATTAATTTCATGGTTATTCCCATTTATTCGTGGGGATAACTACTTTACAATGGCATTTGCCTTTTTTATTGTAAAAAAGGCTCTAAAATTTCGCTTATCTCTAAAACATTTTATTTATTTTTGGGAGAGAGAGAGAGAGAGAGAGCAGGGCAAGTTCAGAGAGGGAGAGAGCCTAACACAGAACTTGATATCACACACTGTGGGATCATGACCCAAACTGATATCAAGAGTCAGAGGCCTGACCAACTGAACCATCCAGGGACCCCTAAAGGCAACCTACTGATTGCCTTGTGTGTTTCAAACCAATATAGGTCCTCCCCTTTCCACCCACAACACACACACACACACACACACACACACACACACACTTGTCTTAAAATTACTTAAATTGATATATGTTGTTTGGGATTATGTGTTTTTATGAAAGTATCCTATAGAAGCAGCAATAGAAACCACTATAATGAATATTTTTAAATGCAGATGAAAGTTAAGAAGGTATTCTCTGAAACTGTTAAGCGATGCAACAATTGACTCCTATAATTGTCAATGCTTCAAAAGCCTAAATAATGCTGTTTAATACAATTCAAGAAAGGGAAGCAAACCATGTATTTTAAAATAAAAATATTTTGTATATTTAAGATAGTTATTTATACTAATTATTACTGTTAGATATTTTGTAGTTTCATCTGTGTCCCTAAGTTTTCTTGTATTCAACTGGCCAGAAGACTTGGTTAGGTTAGGAAAATAAAGTAGCACATTGTTCATAATTAGAAATGCCAAAAAAAAAAAAAAAGGGTGGAGGGATACCTGGGTGGCTCAGTTTGTTAAGTCTCCAACTTCATCTCATGTCATGGTCTCACAGTTTGTGAGGTCAAGCCCCATGTTGGGCTCTGTACCAGTAGTGTAGAGCATGGTTGGATCCATTCTTCCTTTCTTTCTGCCCCTCCCTCGTGTTTTTTTCCTCTCCCTCTCTCCTTCTCTCTCTCTCCTTTTCTCAAAAATAAATAAAGATTAAAAATGCATGCTACATTTTGCTAACAAGATCAAGAATGAATTATATTTTTACAATGGATTATTTCCATTTTTCAAAAAATCTTTGCCAGTTAAAGATGAAGTTAGATTGTCAAACTTCTGCTGGATATTACAGATAAGAAATCTAAATGTCATTGAAAAAATACTTGTTTGGAAATTTGGTTATTTGATAGAATATTTGGGTGAAGTAAAATGTAAAAGATGGAAAGCTACTGGTCTAGTTAATATTTGTTTGTACTTTCTAATACCGGAAGAACAAATACATAAATGTACTTCTAAGCACGTCACTACATATGGCTGTAGAAATGGTCTGCATGCAGCATTCACTGGCTATTGGCTTAACAAGGCACATATTTCCTGTAAACTGTTCGAATCATGAAGCATTTAAAATAAAATAATGTTTTGGGTTAGCTTGATTCAGGCTGTATTGATAATATCAAATCTATGGGGCAATATAATGAACTTAGCTAGTTAGTCATTAGTGTTTCCTAAAGGAGTGATGTCAATTTCTTTTCGCCAGTGCAATGATCTGAATTGAGTTTAATGTCATTCTGTATTTTTTTCTTTTAAATAGTATAAACTGCCATTTAAAATAGACTGAGATACTATCCATCAGACCTAAAAAAGCTGTTTCTTCAGCTTCAAGTTCTTAATCCTTCAGGCAGTGCAAATATTCAGCTGGCAAAAGGTGGGTGTTTTATCACTAACAAAAGTTTTCAGTATTTCAACAACTCTAGAGATGATTAAAAAATTACATTTCAGCTGGAATCTTTTTTTTAAACTAACATTAAAAACATTATGCCACAGGAGGACCAAATTTAGTAAAAGAAAGCAGAAGTAAGGGTAATTAATGGATTTTCTTAAATAGTTAGTAATTTATATAAATCAAAAGAATTCCTCATCCATCTGTAATGGATGGAGCCTGAAGGCTCCTTGTAGGATGACTCAAGGCTGTTATAGCCAAAAAAAATTTTTTCCCATACCTGTTAATAAACTGATCAAAATCTAAAAACTGTTGCTGTGTCTCTTTAAATAAATCCTAAATATTGATTTTTTTTGTTTAAATCTCTCTACGTTGGTCAAACTAGTTCTTTAGAGGCAAAGGTACTTCTACAGGACAATTCATCTTTTAGTGTTCAGAAAAAGCTCTCTCTAACCAAATTATTTAATAACCCCAAATACTTAACCCATTACATTTAATAAACTAAAACCTACAGGCTAAACTGTTGGTATTCAATCCCAGACATCAACCAGAAACTTTATAAAGAGTGACTAATCACCATCTAAAAGGTCCAACAGCTGTCTTCAAACTTCACCTCTGCAAATCTTTGAAGTGTGTAACCTTTTTGAATTGTCTGCCCAATGTTACCTTTGACACCCTGTTGGCTTAAGATGTGTGTTCATAGGAAAAGGAATTTGTAGTTTTCCTTTCTGGGCCCAAAGTGAAATAGGGTTCATTTGTCTTTATAGTTTGTTCTAATTTAGTTTTCTATTTTTCTCATGGTTCAAATGAAAAGTTTGAATTTCAGAGACTTCCTCCCCCTCCTACCCTCTTTCATCTTGCTGCTCCATCAATCATCCCAGCAGAGAGTGGGTCCGGTATGTGCCATCCTTGTGTACTCTTTTCATAAAAAAGTACCTTTATCAATCACAAAACATTTAAAATGGGGAAAAACAGAAAAGGAAATCAGCAAAGTTTACTTGAAGTCACTGCAGTTTTCTGAAACATATATTTCATTTTTTAAAGGGGAATTACTGGATCCAAGGATATGGTTAGTGTTAAAACTATATAGTTTTAAACAAATGCCAGAAAGCATATGCAATTTCAGACTTTCCATCTTAGTATATAAGAATGTATACTGCTGTACTTTTTATATACTAAATTATGCATGTTTTTTATTTGTTTAACTTAATGTGTCTATAGTAAGCTGAATAATGATCCTCCTCTGTCAAAGATGTCCATAACCTCATCCCTAGAGCATGTTAATGTTACTTAATATTGTAAAGGGACCCTGTGGTGATTTTATTAGGGTTCATGGTGGGGTAGGATGGGGGTGCGTGGAAGAATGTCCCAGGACATATTCTGGCAGGTCTAATATAATTACACAGGCTCTTATAAGAGGCAGTCAGGAGGGTCACAGAGAAAACAATGTGCTGATGGAAGCAGAGGCAAGATGCAAGGAGTGTGGGAAGGAAAAACTCTTTTCCCCTTTAAGGTCTTCTAGCTGGACTAAGACTTGAATTTAGATGAGCCAGATGAACAGGAGAAAACCCTGATGTTTTATTACATGTGGGTGGAGCCCAATAATGAAATTGAGACCTAAAGATGTGACCAAGGCAAGCAATTTTTAAAAGTTAATAGACCAAGACAAATTTGGGAGGAATGGACAGGATAAGGAAAACCAGTGTTTGGACGTCTAAATTAGTAGGGAATTCTGAGCAGAATTTAGACCAAGGTAGTAGATTAGAAAAAGTAACAGTTTCTACAGCTTTCTCAGCTTTAAAGTCTTTATCTCTGTAGATAGGGATATCTTTCTACTACTTAGAAGGGGAAGGTATTTTTCATATGGGAATTTGCTTCCTGCTTTCAGGGGGAAAAAGGAGGGGCTGAGTGTCCTTTCATCAACTATTAAGTACCTCCTTTTTTTTAAAAAATGTGCCAAAGGGCAACATTTTAGGATAGCCTGTCCTTAGCCCCTATGGTAGTGGAAGAAGTCAGAGAAAATATTCCACATTGGCTTGAAGATGAAGGGTATACAAACCGAGGAATGTGGGCAGCCTCTTGAGGATGAAAAAGTCAAGGAAATGGATTCTCCTTAGAGCCCATAGAAAGGAAAGCAGCCCTGCTGACACCTTGATTTTTTTTTTTTTTTTTTTTTTTTTAGCCCAGCCATTTTGGGCTAGGCTTTAGACCTTCTGAACTCTAAGATAAATTTGCTTTTCTATTAGCCATTAAGTTTGTGGTAATTTGCTCTGACAGCAATAGTAGAGTAATACAGTATCACATGTAAATATTTATATACAGTTTGAGAAAAAACAACACAGTCTATCCATCACCTGACTAAGGAATAGTACATTACCAGTATTCTATTTGAAATCCTCTTAGTCCTCTCCACCTTGAAATTAACATTTTCCTGAATTTTATTCATTTTCCTTCTTTTTGCACATACATACTGTTATTTAGTTGGACCTATTTTGATATGCTGTGTTTCCATTTGTATGAATATTATTCTAAATTCCCCCTTCCCCCATGTTCTTTGTAAGAATTACCCAAGTGGTTGTGTAGGAAGCGTTTGTTATTGTATGTTATTTCATCTAATCTGATGCATCATAATTTTGATAATTCTAGCGTTGATGTTTTTTAAGGATTTTTCCATGTTTGTAGGTTGTGTAACATAAACATTGCTGCTGTGAGCACTTTTAATGTGTCTCTTTGTGCACATATTCAGGAGTTTCTGTAGAATATATCTGAAAGTGTTATGCCATAGGGTGTGTTAAACTGTTTACTGAAGTAGCTACTCAAATTTACACATTCTACCAGAGTGATGGATAGGTGTATTGTTAGCCTTTAAATTATCCCAATCTGGGGGCTATAAAATGCTACTACAATTTGCATTTGACTAATCAATATATTTTAACATTTTTTTGTATGCTTAACTATTGAGCTGGTTCTATCAAATGGCTAATCTATTGTTTATTTGTAATTTTTTCCCTATGGGTTTGATAGGGATAGGGATAAAATCAATATATTTTAACATTTTTTGTATGCTTAACTATTGAGCTGGTTCTATCAAATGGCTAATCTATTGTTTATTTGTAATTTTTTCCCTATGGGTTTGACTTTTTTTTAGTTTGCCTAATAAACCAAGTAAGCTATATGAATATACATGTATATATCTACATATATTATGCATATTTCAATTTGTGGCTGGGATTTGTTCTTTTTATTCCTTATGGTTTTTGGACAAAGTTTCTTATTTTTTTAATATTTATTTTAAGAGAATGTGTGTGCGAGAGGCAGAGAAAGGGGGGAGAGAGAATCCCAAGCAGGCTCCCCACTGACAGTGCAGAGCCCAGAGTAGGGCTCAATCCCACAAACCATGAGATCATGACCTGAGCTGGAGTCTAGAGTCAGATGTTTAACAGAATTTCTTATTTTTAATTAAAGTTTTAAATATTCATGCTTAATTTTGGAGTAAATTTTTGTATATTGTATAACAAATGAATCCAATTTGACTTCTTTCATGTGAAAAACTATGTAAACCATTAAGCTCATTGTTAGAGCATCATTTCTTTCTTTCTTTTTTTTTTTTTTACCCAGATATCTATAAAGAAACTCAAGATTCAAAGTATGTTCTGAAGATCTTCTTGGCTCCCTATTCTGCTTCACTGGTCTGTTTATCCCTATACCAACTTCTTCACTGTTTTAAATAGTAGGGCTTTACCCTTGATTTCTGGTCGGGTAATTCAAAATTGCCTTGGCTCTTATTTCTGGTTTGTTCACCTACAAGTAACATTAGGATTAGATTATCAACTGATACATATCTATAGACACATTCATACATTGGAATTCTATTTCACATAGTTTGGGGAGATCTGAAAGTTTTGACTTCAAGTTCTACCCATGAGTCTGCATATATCTTGATTTTAATTCTTGAACTAAACAGAAAATTAATTTATTTTGTCTTAGATTTATTTTAGCACATTATTTTAGCTATTAATGTATCTTAAACTTTCTAAATTACTATCACAAGTGTATAGAAGTTAATAAATTATGAATCATACAAAAACAACCTTGATAAAATTACTCTATATTTTTATGTCATTTGACCTCCTAGTGGTAACACTACATTTAAAGTACTTATGTGAATAATTTTTTTCTACCTTTGCACTGACAAGTGTTCTGTTACATTTTTAGGAGAGATTTTTTATTTCTCTGTCAAGTTTCTTCATAAATTGATAGCAATAGACATTCTGTACTTCATCTTGATTGTAAAGGGAATGCTTCCAGTGTTTCCCCATCTACAAAAATTTTTTAAAAAATAATTTTTGACAACGTACTTTTCCATGTAAATTGTGTACAGTCTCCTCTGTTACTGAAGTATTTTTATAATGAATAAATCAATTAAGTCATTTTTATGAACTGAAACAATCAGATTTTTTCTTTAAGCTGTTTTGTGGTAAATGTAGATTTTCTAATGTTATTCATGAATTCTTCAAAGAAACTAAATGTACAGACTCACCTTTTTTTTTATCTACTTTTTTATGTGAGGTCAGCCTCCATGCACCCCAGCCCCCCCACTCCCCCCCCACGGCCCTGAATGGTTATGATTATTGTCTGGTTTTAGAGATCAGGGTATTTTAGCTTCATACAATGAGTTGCTATATGTTCTTCTTTCCTCTTGATTACAATTCTTGGTATATGGCAATTCTTTATCAAATATCTCGTACGTGGCTAAAATTATCTAGATTTTCTCTTTGTGAAAAATCTCAAATATTGAAACAAAGGAGTAACCTCTTTTTATTTTGCAACTACTTTTTTCATTTTGTGAAACACATTATGTAAAATTTACTATCAACCATTTTTAAGTATACAGTTCAATGGTATCAGGTATATTGTGCAACCATTACCATCATCCATCCACTGTGAGTAGCTTTTCAATATCAGGTAAAGTGTTCTCTAAAGCCATCAGATCATGTTTATCTTATAAAGTTCTAGTCGTGTGTGTGTGTGTGTGTGTGTGTGTGTGTGTGTGTAATGCTGCTTCTACTATTTAAAGAAGGATGTATTAATTTCTCCCATGTGATGTGTATTTCTTAACCTCCATCTATGATTCTATATATTTGCTTATTTATATATAGAGAAGTTAATATTAGGTGAATGCATTTAAAATTTTTTCTCCTAAATTACATTTTTAATACATAGTGACTTTTTAACTATTAGTAAAGTTGTTTTCTTTGCCTTAACCTCTATTTGGGAGTAAAGATTTGTAATCTCTATCTAACATTAAATAATGAAATTGAATGAATTTCATTTTTTATTGTTCTTTTTTTCTAGTCAAATATCTTCTTTAGAGTTTTTTTATTTACATTTATTTTAGAAACATTGCTCACAATATATGATTTTATGTACCTTTTTATGTATTCTATCCTTAGTTTCAATAACAGATTTTAGTTCTTTTTAAAAAAATTTTTATATAGTTTATATTTGAGACAGAGAGAGACCGAGCATGAATGGGGGAGAGGCAGAGGGGGCAGACACAGGATTTGAAATAGGCTCCAGGTTCTGAGCTGTCAGCACAGAACCTGATGCAGGGCTTGAATCCAGAAAACATGAGATCATGACCTGAGCCAAAATTGGATGCTTAACCAACTGAGCCACCCAGGTGCCCCAAGAGATTTTCGTTCTTTTTTCCCTGTGTAAAAACTTAATTTTTCCCTGGACAAAAATTATAGATTTACTTTTAGGTCTTTCTTGCCAAACAATGTATGAAATGTACAATCTTTTAACACTTATCTGTCACTAATAATGACTCTTTTGTTCAGCATTATAGTTCTAAATTGTTTCTTACCATATGAATTATCATTATTACTATTTTTATAATTGGTGCAACCTACATGCTTAATTTTTTTTCACTTCAGATAGTTTTGAGGAATTTTTTCTTAAGTTCTTTAGAATTTTTTTACAGTTTTATGTAATTGATGTATAACATTATATTAAGGTATGCATCATAATGGTTTGATATTGGTAATGCTATTGGAATATATGCATATAAGTTAATATTTATCACTTCACATAGTTAAAATTTTTTGGGGGCATGATGGCAACTTTCAAGATACTCTAAGCAACTTTCGAGTATATCATGTGATATTGTGAACTATAGTCACCATAATTGTTTTCAAGGTCAGTGGTGTGGTCTAATATGGTGGCTTCTAGACATACATGACTCTTTAGTACTTGAGATATGGTTAGTGTGACTGAAGAAGTTTCTCTTGACTAATTTAAATTATTTGTGGCTACTGTATTGGACAGTGACGATCTATACATTCTGATTGCTTTCTACTTCTTATTTTAGTATTTCTATTGCCCTTTTATACTGCTCAACATTTTAACAAAAATATTCTAATATACAATACAATGTTAGAATTTTAGAGTAAAACATTATCTTGTGTCCTATGTTTTATTAATGTTTTTGCATATCCAGCTTTGTATCAATCCCCTAATATTCATGCATGTCAAAAGAAAGTACAGTTATGAGTATGTTTAGCTATACTGTATTTAAAATTGCTTCCAAGAGGCTGTTTTCTGTTTCTCTAATGTGCCAGATATTCTTACATATAACACTTTAGAAACCAATTACACAGAGACTTTCCTGAATCCAACCAAGCACTGATATTATGGGTGTTATTTTGCTTGAGTCTAAACATTTTCTTCATTATATTTATAAACATTCCTTAATAAGCATCATCTAAAGAGATGGGATTACTGTCTCAGTAGAGATTTCCTGAATGTTCCTTGAGGAATGCATAAAAGCCAGATGAATCTTGTGGCACCACATTGACTCCGTAATTGCTTTTGGAAGTCCATGACTTTCTAATGAGGTTGGTTTCTTCTATGTTGAAGTTGAGATACCCAGGTAGTTTTTTGTAAACATCTGTCATTTTTGATTGAGCTGATCCTCCTCTTGCCTTCATGCCTAGGTTAGAACTAACTTTCATCAGTATTTCCATTATCACTGAAATGAAATATTTTTTCTTGCTGGGACATAATTATTGCTCATATTTAAATAAAATAATATTTTGTATTTCTATGATAGTTTTTGCTTTGTACTTACAACATTAAAGTCATGCAAATGATTGGTTATACTGTGTTTTAAATCTTAATTTTTTCAGAATTTACTTTGGTGTATGAAAATATTTCAAGGTAGTTCAATCATTCTAATAGAATCCTTTATCCACTAATAAGAGTGTTAAAGATACTTATTTTTGCTCTCTATTTGTAAGCTCTACTTATGTTTTCATTTCAGAGTTAGTTCTGTTCCTATTCATTTAAAAGTAACTTTCATGTATTAAGGAAACATTTACAAAACTATTTTTGGAAAAACTATTTCCAGTGGAAGCTATTAGGTACTCCAGGAAGAAATTTGATTGGGAAAGTTTTCTGGACATTTCTAATTCTCTGGGGAGACAACAACAACAAAAAACATTTTAACAATCTACTATTTGCATTTTTTAACATGGGCCACTAACTTGGGAACCTTATTATTAAAAATTTCCCCATTTTTGCCTGTCATGTTTAACAATTTTGTAAGTGTTAAATACACACAAAAGTGTAGTGCTATTTACATGTGAGTTTACTCTTTCATATAATCACATGCCTATTCATGTGTACTTCAGTAATGTAATTGTGTATTTAAAACATCAACTTTTTGGTCAATAATTACAGATTCAAAGGAGTTTTCAAAAATATAAATTTCTGTGTATTTTTTTACCTTAGTGGTGAGATCTGACTGAAGTATAGTGCAATATCAAAACATTTTTTTAGCCAGTATTCCTTCAAATATAAATATATATATTTTAGCTCTTGCACTCTTCACCCCTACTGAGACTCTCAGAATATGTAAGGTTAGATATTTCTTTTGGTGACAGATGACTGAATTCATTGTTACTCAATTTTCTCTTCGTTTAGATTGAGTAATATCTATCAATATGTCTTGAAATTGACTAGTTCTTTTTTCAGTCATCTCCAAACTATTTTCAAGCTTATCCAATGATAAAAGAACTAAAAGAAAATTAGTTCTAAAAGTTCCCTTGGATTCTTTATCATATCTTAATTGCTTTAAATTTTTGTCAGATAATTTCACGTGAATTATCTAACTATTAGCATCTTTTTTATTGTATTTCTCCATTCAAGTCATTGTCCAGATTCTTAATATGTAAGTTTTATTTTTATTATTATAAAGCATTTGGTGTATTAAGTTGTGAGATTCAGGATACCATTTTTATTTATTTATTTTTTTTATTTGAGCCAGTAATCACTATGTTTAGTTGAAGCACAAAGATCTGGTTATTCTGTCCAGTTCTGGTTGGGGATTAACATTTAGCTCACCTTTTGGCCTCACTCATTCCATCCAATGGAAATGAGCTGCTGCATCTCCCCAATATGTTGTCCCTAGAAAGAAATAGATGTTTGGCTCCCAATGTATTATGTAGACTATGTATACATTCAATTATTCAGCTCAGTTAAAGCTCTCAGACCTCGATTTTGCTTTACTTTATCAAATACCTTCCATTACTTTGGTCATAATCTCTGGGATATTAAAACAATTACTTTAATACCCCATAAATATAAAAAAAAGTTAACTTGTCAATTTGGCCATATAGGAGCTTTACATTGTTCTTTTTCCATTTTAACTTTTTTCTGAAACACCATACTATTCTCACTTATAATTTGGGCAGCTATAATCTCTGGTTCTAATAAAAAGAGAGCTAGTTAAGTTTTTTAAAAAATCACATATATCTAAATACATTTAGTTTTGTATAGCCTATTAAACTAAATCTAAAAGATAGTAATGATTGACCACCAAGATGCCCCAGAACTCAATCAGTTAAGTGGCTGACTTCTACTCAGGTCATGATCTCGTGGTTTGTGGTTTTGAACCCTGCATCAGGCTCTGTGCTGACAGCTCAGAGCCTGGAGCCTGCTTTGAATTCTGTGTCTCCCTCTCTCTCTGCCCCTTCCATGCCCATGCTCTGACTCTTTCTAAAAATAAATCAACATTAAAAGAAGATTTAAAAAAAGATTGAGTTTCTGTTATGTTTTATGCATTTGATACTCATATCTAATCCTTAAGAACAACTAAACCTGCATGTCCTACTTAATGACTTTTTACCTATTTTCATTGAACAAATCAATGCTCGGAAAATTCAAGTAATTTATCTTAAACTACAGAAATCACAATTGATGGACATACAGTAATCCTTCAGTAGTTCTTTCTAATTTTTAAAAATGTTTCCTTAAAGTGTTAGTATTTTTTTAAAGGAGCTCTTCCATTTTTAAATGTTTATTTTTGAGAGAGAGAGAGAGAGCGAGCGAGCACGAACGAGAGAGCGAGAGAGCGCGCTAGCGCGTGCAACCAAGGAAAGGAGGGACAGGGAGAGTGAGACAGAGGATTCAAAGCAGGCTTCAGTTGAAAGCGCAGAGCTGTGATATCATGACCTGAGCCAATGTCAGATGCTTAACTGGCTGAGCCACCCACGCACATCAAAGTGTTAGTAATTTTTAAGGAAGTGAATAAATAGCCATAGACAAAACCTTTTTGTTATAAAACATGTTTGAATTTTTGAAAGAAAATGAATGCCTACATTAAGTGATGCTAAAGACTGGAAATTTGTATTTAATTTACATTTTAAAATACGCAAACACTAATTTCTATTTGGAAAATATACTCAGTAAAATGAACTTAAATATTTTAGTTTGTCTTTATGTAAACACCTAAGAAATCAGATCCACTTGCCATTGAGTATTATGTGCATTCAGCATTAAAAAAAATTTAGAATCCTTCATGTTCTGGAAATAGCACTATTCTGTTAAATTATTGTAAACAGAGTTCCTAATTTATAATTGCTTAATCACTAATGCAGCAGATATTTGAAGAGCTATGTTGCTAAATTTACTTTGTAATTTTAATTAACTTTTTTTGCCTTTCTAATTAAATTTGCTCTTGTTATTTTTGATGGGTTAACATTGGTAGAGAATTAGCTTTGTTGGTAAGACATCTTTTCATTGGAAATGGTCAGGTTCAACATGAAAGAGACTGAGTGCTTTCAACATTATGAGTAGAGTAAAAATAGGGATTTTTTTTTAAAGTTAGGTTCGTGTTATAAAAATCTTGAAAAGGAGCTAAAAATATCTGCCTCCTAAATATGTCAGTTTTACATGTTTTTTTTGGTAAGATTATATGTCATGAAATTTAAGTAGTTCGATGAAATATTTGGTACAAAATAGATTATATAAATAGAGTCACCTGTTCATTGTCAAAAAGTAAATTGATAATAGAACGCTTTTCTTAAAAACTAAGTTTTATTGACTAATTACTGAAAATATAAATTCATATAATTTTCCATTTCCTTTCCTTAACCCAGTATTCTTCAGCTGTTTCTTCACCTGTCTCCTTTTATGTAAAAAATTTCCTCAGGATTAAGTTTATTGTTTACTTATAGTTTCTACCTAGCATCAGACTCATAACCACTGTTCAATCAAGTATTGGCATTTTAATGTTTACCAGCTCAATAACGCTAAATATTTCTTTGATCCAGAGTTATTTGAACTTCTCTATGTATGTTGCTGAAGGCATTTAATTGAATAATTTTCTAAAGTCAAATTTACCTTTTTAGCATAGTTTCCATATATATTTGAACAATTTGGGGTTTAAACTCAAATCCCAAGGTTTCTCTTCTTGAAGATAATCATTTATATGGGCCTGGTTGTTTTTTTTTTTTTTCCTTAATTCTATCAGTATACCTATAAATCCTTTTTTATACCAAATAGCTATGATGGAAATATTAAAGTAATGTTTGATATAACATACTTTGGCTAAAATCACTCTTTCTCTTTCAATATAAATGATCTTTCCTCAGGTACCACATTCCTGGTAACCAAGGTGGTGACTTGAGACCATTTTTCAATAAACCGTGAATTTGATCTGCTTTGTAGACATAATCATACCCCAGGTATTATAGAATAACTTTTAGAGACATTGGTTTCCAGATGCCATTATAGAACACTACCCATCTATCCTACTGCCCCCTCCAAATAAGGATGACATTGTGGTGTTTCTTTTTCTGACTAATACTAACCATTTGCAGCACAGGAAATATAACTTCATTTTTGTAAGCATAGGATGCTAGACTCATTAGAGGAAAATAAAGGTGGTACTGTTCAATAATTTCCTACCATTATTTAAAGCTACTATTGCTTTCCTACAAACACCTTTTAACGGTGCATATCTAGTAATCCTTCCTGGGTACTACCTCCTTGTTCCATTGGTGGTAGATATGATTCTCTGTTAGTAGCATTATTAAATTCCCCTCCTCATTTAGAGTTGTATTGTCTCTTCACACTGGTTTATTATTGTGGCTTGTCTTCTGGAAGATAGCTTCAACGAGTGTCCCTTTTTGGGTTAATAAGTATTTTTGCAATATGTAATATGAAAAATGCATAATATTGGGAAAGGATCCAAACCTCGAAGTACTAAATGTTCCATGAGACTCCTTACTGTTGGTGCGTGAGACAGCCAATTGGTATCAAGTATAGTTCCATCTGGGAGGTAATGCTTCTCTTGGTGTACCTAATTTTGTGTACCTCTAGAGAAGAATGACCTGTAATAGCTAGAATTGAACATCAACAAACCATAGTGACAGCTTTTCCTTAGCTGGGGGGGAATTATAATGCTTGGAACACACAGTGGTCCATGTGAAATGGACACTACAATTGACCCCATTCAGAGTAGAGCAGCTTCCTTATATATACTGTGTACTTCTCCCCTTCATGTATTCTTAAAATTACTATTTACTCTATATTAGTAGGCTTGCTGCACTATCCCATCCCCAGTTGGATGACTTTCTGGAATCACCCAAGGATGATTGGTAACTTAGTTATAAGAATATGATAATCCATTGTGGTAGGACAGTCTCAACCCAAGTCCAGTAATGTACCACTGAATGTTTTTCAACTAGGCTATATATAACACAGGTAAGACTATTTTCCAATTGGTATTTTCTGAAGATCTGTACTGAAGATATAAGTGGTAATATTAAAATGTGGTTTGAGGGGTGCCTGGGTGGCTCAGTAGGTTAAGCATCTGATTTCATCTTAGGTCATGATCTCATGGTTTATGAGTTCAAACCTGGTTTCAGGCTCTGTGCTGACAGCTTGGAGCCTGGAGCCTGCTTCAGATTCTGTGTCTCCGTCTCTCTCTGCTTCTCTCCTGCTTGTGCTCTGTCTTGCTTAAAAATAAAATAATCATTAAAAAATTAAATTATGGTCTGATATTAAATAATGAAATATGACAACATGTGGAAAATGTGCATAATTGAGTGAACTGATATTTTCCAAATGGCCACTGTGTGTTTTTCTGGGAGTTTTACAGTCTCAGATCTTATGTTTAAGTTTTGAATTTTGAGTTGAGTTTTTGCATGGTAGAATAGTCTGATGTCATTCTTTAGAATGTGAAAATAGTTTCCCTAACACTATTTGCTGAAGAGTGTTATTTCCTACTGTGTATTCTTGGAACCTTTGAAAGATCAGTTGACCATATAGATGCATGGGATTTACCTCCAGGTGCTTTATGCTGTTCTTTTAGTCTGTGTTTTTCTCCTCTGCAGTTTTTCAGAAGGACTTAAGAGTTTGGGTTAATTTATATTTTTGGTAGAATTCACTAGTGTAACCATCTGCTTCTGGGCTTTTTTGGGGGGAGGGGTATGTTGAGAACCAAACCAGTGTCCATACTAGTTATAGGTCAGTTTAGGCTTGATTTCTTCATAATTGTTCTTTGCAAGTTGTGTGTTTCTAGAAACTTATTAATTTATTCTAGTTTATCTGGTTAGTACAGAATTTGTTTATGGTAAACTTATCCTTTTTATTTCTGTGGCATCAGTTATAATAATATCTTTCATTTCTGATTTTGAAGGTTTCTTTCTTAGTCTAAGGGTTGTCAGTATTTCTTTTCAAAATATCTCCTTTCATTTCCCTCCTTTTACATTTCTACTCTAATCTTTCCTTCCTTCTACAAACTTTGTGTTTAGTTGTCTCTTCTTCTAGTTTGTGATGTGTGAGGTTGTTTGAGATCTTTTCATTTTTTATTTTGTCATCATTTATGATCCTGGAAGAATCCTGGGGCTTTAATGTTAGACAAGCCTTCATTTGATTTTTGGGCCTTGATATTTAATGTTGTCTGATGAGTCAAGATAAATGACTTTTCTGAGTTTCAGTCATCTCCTCTATAGAATAAGGATAATAGCTTTTTTAAAAATTATTGTGGGGATTAAATAAGACAATGTAATAGTGTTTATCATTTTGAACTTATAAGATGCTGAAAAACACAAAGTTTTGACATCATGTTTTTTAATTTGGAGATTTTTTTTAAATCCTATTTGATTTCTTCCTTGAGCCAGTGATCAAGAATATGTTTTAATTCCATTTATTTGTGAATTTTCCAGTTTTTGTTTATTGACATATACTTTGATTCTATTGTCATTAGTGATATTTGGTATGATATCAATTTTCTCAAATTTAAATCTTGTTTTGTGACTTAACATAATTTGTGCTAGAGAAAGATCTATTAGCTTGACAAGAAAGTGTAGTCTTCTGTCAGTGAAATGTTCTATTCTGTTAAGTCTATTTGGTCCATAGTGTTATTCAAGTCTTATGTCCTTCTTGATGTGTGAGTGTTCTGTTGAACCATTACCATATTGGTCTATCTCTTTCTTTGGGTCTGTCAGTGTTTGCTTTACATATTTATATGCTGTGATGATTATAAACCTTATCTCTTCCTGATTGAATCTTTATCATAATATAACGCCCTTATTTGTCTCTTGTGACAGTTTTTTCTTAGTCTGTCTTTTAAGTATAGTCACCCCACTCTCTTTTGGTTACCTCTTACATAGATTGTTTTTCTATCCCTTTCAGTGTGTATGTGCCCTTAAATCTAAAGTTAGTTTCTTGTAAACAGCATACAGTTAGGTCTCTTTTTTTTTTTTTTAAATCCATTTAGCCACTGTCTTTGGGGAATTTTATCCACTTAAATCTCAAATAATTGATACAGAAGGTTTACTATTGACTTTTTTTTTTTTTTTGTAGGTATTGTTGTTGTTAGTCTTATAATTCTTTTGGTCATCTTTTCTTGCTCTTTGTGTGTGTGTGTGTGTGTGTGTGTGTGTGTGTGTGTGTGTGTACATCTACTTTGATTCCTTTCTCTGTAACTTCTATAGAAGTTTTTATATGGTTACCTTGGGGATTACATAAAGTATCTTATAGCTATAACCTATTTGAAAGTGATGATAACTTAAAATGTAGAGTTTTTCTATGTGACTGAATGAACTTCTTCCCTCCACTCTTTGTTATCACAATTTACATCTATCCATATTGTGTATCTTTTAACATATTTCTAGTTGTTAGTACTCCTGCTTTAACTTAACTATAATTAAAAGTGACTTACCATCATCATTACAGATCTGCCCATGATATGTCTGTAAATTGATGTGTGTGTTGGGAAGGAAGATGCAGTGCTTCCTACTTTACTACCTTCATGTCACTCCTGAAAAATGTTATTTAACTCTAGTGTGGGATAGTTAAAAATTTAAGTGTTCTTTAATTTATCATTTTTAATTTCTAATAAGGTATCTATCAATAAATGCACATAAGCAAAAGTCTTTGGTGCCCTCAACTTTAAGAAAACAAAGGAAACCAAAGCAAAAGCGGTTAAAGTCCATTGGTCTCCAAGAACATTACTCTTTATATTGTGACCTTATCAGACTATTGAAAAAGAAGTTAGTGAGAATCAAAACTCCTACACTAACCAAATGTTTAATCAGTATATATCTCTTGGCAGCTTCTGAACTTCAGTTTTGCTTATGCTTAATAAAAGGTGGTCTGGGAAAATTCTGAAAGTTTGCATTCATCATAGCCAATTAAAACAGGAGGAACTCAATATATACCTGAAAATCACAAACACAACATGATCTAGTTACACATAATATCTAATAATTGTACCAACTATGAAATCTGGTAAAAACTATGTGACCACAAAATTATTCCAGTCACACTTCCATTTTTTTCTTTTCAAATTTTTATTTAAATTCTAGTTAATATACAGTGCAGTATTCATTTCAGAGGTAGAATTCAATGATTCATGACTTATGTACAACTCCCAGTGCTCATTATGACCAGTGTCCTCCTTAATAGCCACCACCTATCTAGCCCATCTCCCACCCACCTCCCTCCATCATCCTTCAATTTGTTCTCTATCTTTAAGCAGATCTTCTCGCTCTTTTTCCTTCCCCCCAACATGTTCATCTGTATTGTCTCTTAAATTCAACATATGACACTTCCAAATTTTAATATCGCCTCATTGTTTTTCCTTCCACCATAGCATCTCTATATTTAAACAAGTTCATCTTAGGGCATTTTCAGAACCCAGTTTTAATTGCCCTTCATATAAATTACTGTACATTGAGACTGTTTTTAATAGCCACTTAGACACAAATTAGTTACTGGCTCTTTTGTTCTTGGCTTCTTAAGACCAAGATTGGTTAAGGCAGCCAAGACTGAGGACTACTCCCATCAGGGCATCTACTGTTTTTTAGTCAGTGACCTTATATTTAGTATTTCTTGCTAAAATTTGTAAAGCCAGATTAAAGTAATTTGTATTCTAACCACATTCTCATTGTGGAATTCAGTATTCTGTTTGTGAGGGGGGAAGGGACAGGGCTGTTGGCCCTCTAGGGTTTGATGAACCCATGACTTTACCTGCTATTGCAAGTTTGCCGTTATACTATCTTGAAGTAAATGCTCACAGATATTTAACGCCAGATGGGGGATAGTTGTCCACATAAATAATTGCTGCATGTTGTGATACTGAAAACACATGTCTTAGCCCCTGATAATTAAAAACCCATTTCAATAATGATTTACCAGATTTCTGCTGAAATTAATTCTTCTTTTTAAATTTTTTAACATTTATTTATTTTTGAGAAAGAGAGGGAGTGAGAGAGAGAGAGAGAGAGGCACATAGAGTGTGAGTCTGGGAGAGTCAGAGAGAAAGGGAGACACAGAATCAGAAGCAGCCTCCAGGCTCTGTGCAAATGGTCAGCACAGAGTCTGACGCGGGGCTCGAACCCACAAACCGTGAGATCATGGCCTGAGCTGAAGTCGGATGCTTAACCGACTGAGCCACCCAGGTGCCCCTGAAATTAATTCTTAAATGTTCAAATTCTTTACCCTCAGGTAACTATAGAATACTCTTAGCATTTGGTAGTTACTTCACCTGCTCAGTAGCTATCTGTATAGCCTTTCAGTAATCAGTAGCCTTAATTATATTTATAAGTGAATATAATAGGTTTTTAGGTATTATGGATAAGAAGGCCTCAACATAACAGGAAAAATGTCTTTACAATTTTTCTCCTGCTACTGTCTTTTTAAGGTATCTCTTTTACTAGTACTAGTAGAAATAGGAAAGGGAATTTTTCACTCTCTTCTCCTGACTTTGAAGTATTAATATACTTAGCCAATCCTCTCAGATCCTAAATCTTTCCTTTATCCTCCATTCATAAGGCTTCCCTGTCATTAACCTCAACTTTTGCCATTTTATAAAAAGTGTGAATAGGCAGCCATCCTGGCATCAACTTAATTTATTTTTCTACCTCCCACTTTAACTTGCTAAAAAATTTCTTCATCATTAATATCTGTGCACATAAAAGATAAGACTTACTACTACACCAGTCTAAATTAACAGGAAAGACTGGATTACCAAGTCAGACTCCCATAAAACAAATTGCACTTTTCCATTTGCTCAAGCCAAAAACTTTTATGTCATTTTTAATTTTGCTTTTCTTAAGCCCTGCCAGCATTATACTCAAAACATGTAAAACAGCATTTGAACAGAGTCTCTTACATTCTCTACTATTAACGTGCCAATGCAAGGCTTCTTTTTTATTGCAATAGCATCCTGGCTTATCTTTCAGCTGTTCCTTGCCCACTCCCACTCTATCTATTTTGAACACAGCAGCCAAGGGTGTGTAAGTCTGCTTCCGTTAATTCTCTATTCACACTTTCCAAATCCCTTAAGAGTAAGAGCCAAAATTCGTATTATAACCCTCCTTGCCCTCCATGAATTGGCTTCACATTACTTCCTCTCTTTACCTCATCTCCTCTGGCAACTTATGTCCACTGCGGTCCAGCCTTGCTGACTTCCTTGCAGCTATTAAGCACCTCTTTCCCAACATGCACGTACACATGCATACTGAATTCAGAGCCTTTGTATTCACTCTGCCCTCTTTTGGAAAGGTCTTCTCTCAAACATAGGATGCCTTTCATGTCTCTGTTATTGGTCTATTAGAAAATCTTACCTACTTAACTCACTTCTATTTCTGCTTTATTGTTCTCCATGGCATTTTCATCACCAACTATTGTATAGTTATGGATTCATTTGTTTATTGCTTAATTTGCCTTGCCACAATATGAGGCTAGAGATTTTCTTTTGCCTCTAGTACTCTAGTGTACTAAAATATTAACAGATTAAATATTTGTGGAATAAATGAATGAAAGCTTGGATTAATGCATGGATAAATGAATAAATGATCTTTAGAAGTAGATAGAAATAATATTCTCAAACACTTTCCCACATGATTAACTGAAATACAAATAATGTAATTCTGACTACCTTAAATGTGTTTTCTCAGGCACACGGAAAATGAATAATTTCAGACCTCTTTGTATAATAGTTAATGCTATGATGGTATAGAGAAGTTTCAGCCTGCCAATCTAGATTAAAAAATATATATATACTTACACACATTAGCTTTTTAGTGAGTTAACCTGGATTCTTCATGATAAGCTTTTCTCAAAATTTGTTTCACTTTTTTTCTGAAGTACCTATAAAAGCATACAAGATTTTTTTTAAAGGAGAAACCATTAAAATGGATCGACAAATGTGCCAATTTAAAAATTAAAACCTGAATGTCAGATGCAATTAATATGGGGAAATACAAGCCATGCCCTAGGAGAAGACATTTTTAAATTTTATGTAATGCTGTAACAATGTTTATAATAGTGGGAGAAATCAAAGCAACCTATTTCTTAGTAGGGGAACAGATAAAATGGGGCTTATACAACACTACTGTTAAAAATGAAATTTAGGAAGATGTACAGAAGTACATAAGTCTCAAAATAACATTAGCTAAAACAAGTTACAAAAGTATATGCATGTATGATACTACTTATGTAGTTTAAAATACGGAACAACAGCATATATTATATAAGCTTGTAAGAATGATACGTAATACAGTAGTTGTCTCTAGAGGGGAAAAGTAATACAGAATGAGACTTTAAATGTACCCTATCTTAAAAAAAAAAACTAGCTGAGACTAGCAAATGTTATCTTGAGTATGTGGGTCTCTTTCTGTCTTTGTGCCTTACCCCCCTCAACTTTGAAACAGTCTCATATTTAGAAAAGTTCAGTCCCAATAACTTTTCAAACCACTTGAAACAATGCTTCACCATAAATACTTTACTGTTTTATCCACTTTTCTCAATATAACGATCAGAATGAAAAAAATAGCAATACTTTAATGTTTAGACTCCACTGAAGTTGTAACAGTTCCCAGTATTTGCTTTCCTTTGGAAGAATCCAGCCTAAAATAAATAAAAGAATCCAGTCTGTAATCATATTGCATTTAATTGTTCTCTTTTTTGTTTTCTTTATTTTGATAATTTCTTAACTTTTATTTTGATGACATTGACAGTTTCAAGGATTACAGGACAGCTATTTAGCTGAGTGTGTTGGGGAAATGAAATTAAAATAAAATCCTCAGTGGTGCCTGGGTGGCGTGGTCAGTTACACATCTGACTCTTGATTTTGGCTCAGGTCATGATCTCATGGTTCATGAGTCTGAGCCCCACACTGGGCTGTCTGCTGCAGTGCAGAGCCTGCTTGGGAGTCTCTTCTCTCTCTGCCCCTCTCCTGCCCATGGTCTCTCTGTATTTCAAAATAAAAATAAAACTTAAATTTTTTTCTCCAATCCAGCCAACTTCTCTGTAAAGCTAGAAGAGAAAGAAAACAGTTTGTGTTTTATTATAGAACATGCATTAAATAAGGACGTGACGGGAATCACAGGCAACACACTAAGATTGCAAAGTCATAAAGAAATCTCACCCTTTGACATAATCTAGTAAATACTACCTGTTGCACTGAGGTTCTCGAGATAAACTATTACTAGTCCTCAAGGAAAAGAACTTGACAGCACCATTTGTCACACATAGTTCATCCCAAATTCACTTGGTACTGGGGATGACCATCTGTGTTGGCTAATAGATTTTTTCCAAAGGAAGATAGAGTTCTCATTTTTGGGGACTGGTGTTGATAGTGCAACTGGAAGCAAAGTTGGCCCAACTTTCCCGTAGTGACCGGAAGAAAGGCTTTTATCTTTCTTGATTATCTTTTAAAGAATTACTCCCCAGGTTTTTGAGAAAGATTTTCTTGGGTCTATGAAGCTGACAACAGGCTTATTTAACTTTTTAAGAGATTTACTTTTGAAAACAGAAATTTTCTCAAGTAACTGCTTTCAGGAAAGGAAGATGAGAGAAATCTTATTTTCAACAGATTTTTTCTTTTTCCTTTTAGATTGGTACTTAGATTTACAATCCTCCCTTTTGTTATTATAAAATAGTAATAGTACAGTCTTCCAATGAACTTTATTGCTGTTTTCACCTCTCTGTGGGTGAGTTGCAGCCTCCTAAATATCTAGTAATTCCAAAGGAAAATAGAAAGCAAAGCAATGATCATAATAACAGAATTGTTAGATTTTTGGACAGTGTTATTTGACTTGGAGGAATGAACCTTGAATACATCAGACCAGTTGTGAATGGTAAATCAGATTCTTGATTAGCAATGCACACAAATCTTGCTTAGTGATTTATTAATTTTACAAACTGATGTGATGTCTTTATTGACTGCATCTTCAAATGATTTACTAAGCATTATTGTTAATTACTTAAACTACTTAGGCTTTGGATTAAATAAAATTTAACTCTGGTGTCTGATAATCTAAATTTTAATTCACACCTTTTCTTGTAAGGCCCCAAAATTTGTCCTGAATATTAGTCCATGACAAAAGTATCATCGCAATTATATGGGAATTTAGGGACTTTAAGAATTGTCCTGTCTTCACAAATAACTCTTTTTTTTCAGATGTGAAATGCAAAGCTACCCTTGACCATGATCTAGTATCAAAATTCTAATGTGAGATGCCAATTTGAAAGGTACAGATTGAAATTACAGGGTTTAGTGTATATGGATCTAATATCTTGAGGACAAATCTATCCAGTGGACTTTATAGTATTTTTTTTTTGCCTCAGGTGTAGTTTCATTATAATAGTCAACTAAATCTTCATGTATTGATTTATATTGGGATGCCAAGAACTTGCATCCCAAAGTTAACTGGGTGCCATTCGACTGCTCTTGTGCATTTATCTATATGTAAATGGCAGAGTTTTGTGTCTGTTATTTAAATATTTCTCTTATCAATATCATTTTCTTAATCTAACTAGTTAACAAAAACCTTTTATGTTAAATTTAGGGCTTAAGTACCTGGATAATACTAGTTATAGTTATACAAAGTTTGACTTTGTTAATATGAAAAATTATTAGTGATGATAATTTATCATTTTATTGTTAGATTGTTGAACTTAAGTCCAGAATCTATTTATATTAGAATTATAATTTGAGGAGATCAGAAAAAAGATTAGGAGAAGAATTACTTGCAGTGCAGAGAGAAAAAGTAACATAACAGGTAACATGTTTGTTTTCTAGTACAAATGGGATTCTTAAAGTAGTTGAAATAACCCTACTGTGAATACAATAGCAAGATCTGTAAGAGAAGTAATAAGTTTCCTAGAATCCCTCCTTTCAGTGGAGTTCAGTGGTATATGCCAGCATTAGTTGTAGAAAACTTAAATTTTAAGTTCTTTTTGGGAAGCGCAGTCCTTTGAGGAGTTGGCTTCCCACAGGAAGGACAAACTCAGCTATTTGTCTATTGCTTTGATGGCCAAATGGATTGTCAGCAGCACTTAAATGGTCTCTTTGTGTAGTGGTGACTCATCTTTCCTACAGAACATTTATGTAGATCAAATCTCCTGGTCAGTAGGGGTAAAAGGCTTCTTCCAGTGGGTCTTTCCAGATCGTTTTGACTTTGTCTGTGGGTCTCTAGGAAAGAGAAACTTAATTTTTAAAATTTTTTCAAATTTACTTATTTAGTTTTGAGAGAGAGAGAGAGTGTGAGCGGAAGCATGAGCAAGAGAGAGGAAGCGTGAGCAAGGGAGGGGCTGAGAGAGGGAAAGAGAGAAAATTCCAAGCAGGCTCTGCACTGTCAGCACAGAGCCTGATATGGGCTTGAACTCACAAACTGCAAGATCATGACCTAAGCTAAAACCAACAGTCAGAGGGTTAACTGACTGAGCCACCCAAGTGCCCTGAAACTTTTAAAGTATTGGCCCTTATTATGAGGGGATTCAGCTAAATTAGTACCAAGATGTTGCCTGAGACTCAAATTCATAGGCCTATCAAGTGTAAGTTAAAGAGATTCAAAACTTGCTCATAGAGATGGTTATAATTTTTAAACAAAACTAGTGGTAAATCTCTAAGCCATTTTAACCTGGTAGATTACTGAATTGTAGTCAGTGAGGTTTTTTTTCAAAGAGTTTGATTAATTTGCTACACTTGTCCAGAGGACTGAAGATGATAGGGTATATGACCGCTAATAGAAATTGTGAACATTTGCATATTCCCTGAACAGCAGAAATGGGACTTTCTCTGTGCTAGGCAGTGTGCTCTGATATCCCCAAAGTAGAAATTAATGTTTATTGTCATTACCATTGCCCGAACATTTTGTTGTTGTTGTTCTTGGAGGAGAGTCTTCAGGTAACCCAAGCATGAAATACATCATGACTAGCCCAAATCCCTTACGTTTTACAGGCATTTTTTGATACCCAGCTGCCACCAGGTTCCTGGTAAAGTTGGTTAAAGAGGATTTCTGTGCTTATCTTAGGAGTGGCCTGTACATATTTCTACTGAAATATAACACCTCTCTTTAATATGTCTTGAACAATTTTGTCTCTTTGGCAAGTGTAGTGTCTGTAAAATTCCTCTTTTACTAAATAATTTTGTTAATGGCATGACAGTGCTAGCCAAAGAAATAAGGAATATGATATAGCAATTCTTTGTTAGGCTAAAAGAAATTTGATTAGGACATGGAAATTACCTATTTTATAACCCACTTGTTTGTTTTCTTGTGAAGCATGGTTTTGAAATTCAAGAGTTCTCATTGTATTAAAAGTAGAGCTTCTAATTTTGGATTCTGCTATGTTTAAGGGATTTTGGAGCTCTGTCAATAAATACTCCTATCTGCACAGGCAGTTGTAAGGCCACTGATGAATCAGATATTTTTCCATTAGATATTTTGATTACTATTGAAATAAAAAATTCCTTATTTAAAAAAGAAATTGTTCTGTTGTATGGCATACCAAACATAGATATAGTCATTTTTAAGGCTATAACCAAGAATTGCAGCTCCGGTGAATGGTGAATGCTATTAACCTTTCTCCTTGTGCAGACTTAATTCCAGACACAAACAATGATGCCAGTGTAATAGTAGATATAGAATGTATTCTTGCACATTAAACCAGTATCATTGTTTCCTAGAGGCCAGAGCAATGCATCAGTCTGTTTCAGTTAGCGGTGTTTTTCTAGAATGGTAGGAAAATGCACATACTGCTGTACTTTTTTCCCAGAAGGCAAAGAGTAACCAAATTAGGTCCCTCTTTTCCCAAGGAAATCCACAGATATATATTTGAGTGCCAAATATGGCAGCTTTTAAGTTGCACTACAGTGGGTTTACAAAAGAATGAGGAGACAGTAAGAAAATATGTCCCTTAGTCAGAGGACCATATGGGATCTTGAAGGAAAAGGAAGTAGAAGGATGGCCCCAAATACTGGCAGTCTGTATTGATCTACCACCAAATGGAAATTGAGAAATTCCAGAGGAAATTGCAAAATAAGGTGCACCAGTATCCTGAGTTCAACCTCTGAGATTCCCTAAATCTGTCCATTTTTAAGCCAGTTGGCCATTATACCCTAGCCTTCTGGGCTGTTGTGATTCTTTTTCTCCTATGATTCTTGCATTCCTCTGTCTTTTTACAATCCTTCCTGGCTTCTTGCAATAATGTCATAGTATTCTTCCCTTCTGTGTTTTCTTTACAGGTTGTCCAAAGCAGGTCTTACTCTCTTTTATAAAGAGTTCTGACAAAGCACCTACCTCAGAAGTTTGAAAAATTTTTTCTTCTTTGTCTTTAGATTGTCCTCAACCTGCGTTGATCTTCCTACCATTTGAGATTATTTTGTCACTCTTTCCTTAACTTGGGTTTGGATAATCAATAAGAGAGCCCAGGCAAATTTTGATAAGAATAGAGTATGATTTTGATTTACTTCTGGGTCCATACCAGTGAATTTTGAGAAAGTCTTAAGGAACTGCTCATGGAAATCAATGGGAGATTCACCTGTTCGTGACTTCTCCTAGATCACCATTATTGAAAAGGCCTCAAGTTTGGTTCTCTTTTCATGGGTCTTCCAAAGTAGTATATGTGAGAAGTAAGAGGAAGTAGATAGGACTACAGTTGCCAAGGAAGTAGCTTTCTATGGTGATTTTCTGGACTCTGATGTGCCTGTTGGATAAGAGGAACAAAGTCTACTTTGGAAAATTCTACAAGGTAGTCAGGGCACATCCCCATGTATGGGGCTACAAACTAAAAATGCAATGAACTACTTCAAACTTCTGGAGGGAAAAAGTAAAGAATATTTAAAATGAATAATCAGCTGCTGACTAATGCATATGACTTCCTTCTTCCTTAGTTGCCTCAACTATGCCAGTGTTTCTCATAGGAAGGCTGTTTGGCTTTTCTTACATGAAACCATGAAAAATGTAAAGTGTGTAGCCCTTTGGTTTCCCTTCCCATGTTGACATTCATGAGCTTAACACCTTGTTTGTCTTTTTTCAGAGCATAATCTTTTACCCAAGTTCTCAGTTGTTCCCAGATCAGGTCTCTCTATCATTTCTGCTTTCCTAGCTATGCAATATGGCCAATCCCTATTGGCCAATTCACTCTTGGGAGTGAAATCTGGACTGATTCAGTAAATGGACTCAGGCCAGAAGGCATACAAACCTGTGTCTTCAAAGCAGGAAATTCATCACTAATCAGCTAATGAAAGTTGTGTCTCATCCTTTTCAGAGAAATCTGCTCATGAAGGAAACCACTCATCTACAAGTTCATTACCTCCCTCTTCCTGTGTGGCAGTCTGAGACAGGAGGGGAAGCAGAGGGAGAAGGCAAGGCAGAAGGGTGGAAAAGGGTTTGGGGAAAGGGAATGTGTCCTTCCTTTTCTCAATCCCCTTTCTATAGTTTTCATTCTTTCTTTTTGGCTACAGAAATCACTTATAACTTTTCCCTTAGAATGATATTTATCTCCTAAATGCCAGTAATTCGTTTGGTTGGAATGAGCCTGTATAAAACTCCCAGCAAATATGTTGACTTATCCACATCAGAAGAATCATCCTTGGGTCATCACTAGACTAGATTCTCATTTACCCATTCCAAATAGGACAGACATATTAATCCTTTAAGAGAAAGACCTGCAGGCAACGTAATTGGTTTACTATATTTTCTAATCATACGGTGATCCTGACAGAACTTTAGAACCCATATTATCTATGCTTACCAGTAGTAAAATACTGAATTTGAATAAGATGTATTTTTCTGATTTCTTTTCCAAGAGTAGAGAGCTATAAGGGAAACTGGAACTGAGGTTCTCTTACCTGGCTGTGGTTTGGCCGTTCACCTTTAGTTGGTGAACTGCTAGATGTCCTTTCTTCATTTCTACATTTGTTGGGGAAATAAAATTAAAAACAGTCTCTTGACACAGAAAATCTCTCCACAAAGGTGTAAGAGGGAGAAAACCTTTGTATTATTGAGTAAACATTAATATAGACTGTGAGGTGCATCCCAGGCAATCCACTAGGACATTATGAAGACAGATCTATGTATTTTATATAGCCAAGCAGATATAACCCATCACATCTGTGTTCTCAAGATAAACAACTAGTTCTCAAGAGGACTTGACAGCACTATTTTTCACACATAGTTCATCCCAAATTTACTTGGTAGTTGGGTGACCATCTGTGTTTGCTAATTGGCTTTATCTAAAAGAAAAAAAAA